>PVIY010061593.1:0-11200 GCA_004026745.1 Myrmecophaga tridactyla | reverse complement strand
CCATGCAGGTATCTTGGAAGAGTGCAGTTTTCATCCCCATTTTTTGTGCCACTAACCTATTTGCAAAAATGCTTGTTTAGGGAAAGGCAGAATATGTTTAAATATAGCTGCAGATTAGAGATCTAGATACTCTTTTTCCATTCATTCATTGTGAAATGACATTAAGCAGCAAATACTTTTCAAGAATTGCCCCCTAGGTCATTGCTTATTTCGTTCAAAGATATAAACAGAACAACTTTGCATATAATAATTGACATTTTAGAGCTTTAGTGAGTGATCATTAACATATGAATAGGAAATTCAAGTGGGATTGGTGAAAACAATCTTTCTCTTCCTGCATTTGTGGAATACTAATTAGGTCTCAAAAGAAAATGAGGAATATTTTACCACACAAATGGAGAAAATGACCTACATGTAAAAGTTGACTTAGCATATTTTGCCAGTTGAAAGTGGAAATCTTTTTATAATGTATTTTTTAGGGATATTCCCTAAAGTATTTTATGATTAATTCTAAAGAAGCAATTAAAATATTCTTTGCTCCTTAAGGGTATAACCTTAATTAGATGTTTTGAGGATCTATATTCTCCTTTGAGGCTGAAATCCCTACCCAATGTTTGTATATCTTGCTTGGTACATGAGTGCCTGTATCTTTAACATATTCAAAGCAATTAGACACCACTTTCAACAGGATGGAAGGGAGAAAATAAGTGTAGATAAGTTTCCTAAATGTATTTAGTGAGGATGAGAGAGTCCACACTTGAAGTCTTCATTTTTTCCTTTGTAAATTTTAATGAATTCATTAAAGAGTGCTATAATTATGTCCATGTGGTTGGTGAGAGATTTGTGGAGAATTGTCTGAAATAGTCAGTGTTGACAGCAGGAGAGTGATGTAAGCATTGGAAGGAAGGATGAGTACAGGTCAGATATGAGAGTCCTTTATAAAGTGGACATTATGGATTTACTGAACCAGAAGCCCTATTGAGTTAATTTTTATCAACACGCTACTAATCAAAATCAAGTTTGAGAATGAGGTTCAATTATAAAATTAATGGCTTAAGAAGAGGACTGAAAGTAGGATAAAGAGTAATTGAAAATTACCTGGCAATGCTGTTGTGAGAGGATAAAGGAAAGCAGGAGACACTTCTACTTGTCTATGTCTTCTTATATAGTCATTGATCTAGGTCAATAAAATTTAATGAGACTAAGTATAGTCTGACCAAGACAGAATATGTGTCTCTAATTTTGCTTGACCTCTATTTGGTAGATTAAGTTGCGAGAAATCAGCAAATATTAATATTATAGTGTACATTTTTATGACCAATGAAATTGGACAAGATTTGTATATTGCCACAGTAGTTTTCTCAAACTGAGGAAGAAAGATCATGCTCTTTATTTCCTACTGTACACAAATGAAGTAACAGAATTAAAGAAAAATACAGTCTTACTGCTTGAAATATTTCTATGCAATGAAAATTACTTGGAGGATTTTAGAGTTGGTGGCCTTTATTTCTCGATCTCTTACTGTGGAGATTTGTTGTTTTGCATTACAAGTAAAACTTGAAGATGTGATGCTCCTTTAAGCCTGGTGATAAATTCTGGTTTATTAGAAAATTTCTTACTCATAATTTTTTAAAAACATAATAACTTTCTGATGTTCATTAATACATAGAAATTTCCATAATAAATGATCAATTTATATACTTACTTTCCCAAGAAGAGAGGACTGGCTTAATCATAACTGAATGGGCAAAGAATAGCTCATCAGCTATTTCACATCTGGAGGGGAAGAGTATCCTGATTTTTAAGTTTCTATCACATGATCAAAAATCATCATAAAATAAGGTGATGAAAAGACTTAGACAATTTTTCTTTGTCAGTCATGGGATGTTTTATGTTTATAAAAGATCATTGGCTGATGTTGGTTGAACAGAGGATTTCAAGTGTTGGAGCAAAAACAAGAGCATTTTAGTAGCTTAGGGAAGAGAGAATTTCACCTCAGACCTGACAGGTAGAGAGAAAGTGTTGACAAATGTTTTTCAGATTCACTGAATAATAATAGTTTGAAGTTGGAGCTGACAAGACTTCCTGATGCAAAGTGTGTAGGAAAAGCAATGTGATAAATGGGGATACTGTAAGATGAACAGAAAGAAGAAATTAAAAATGAACAAATAATTATGATTACTGAATCATTATATAGGTGGTTTTTCTTTCTATATTATAGACCAGGCAGAAGTTAATACCTGAAATTACTGAAACTCAGCTGGTCTCAGTCATGTGTATACTTGTTACTGTAATGGTCAATCTAGCCTTGTCTCAGCTGTGTGTATACTTACTATTGTAATGCCTGTTCTAGTCTAGTCTCAGCCCTGTTTATACATGATATTGTTAATTCGTATATGTTAAGGCTCAATCTCCAGTGGTTTGAGTCCATAAAATTCCTGAACTCCTTCAATTCAGGGAGAGAGAGTTGTGGGTCAGTAGGCCATCTACTCTCCTGTTTTGTGCATAATAATAACCTCTTTCTTTTTGAAACCCTGGTGTCATGGATTGGCCATTATGTACACCAGGCAGAGAACCCCACATTTATTTGGTATCATTAACATTGACATTCTCTGACACTTACATAAAGCATTGCCTTATTGGTGTCTCAGTGATCAAACTTGCTGGTTCCCAGTTCATTATCCTCATCTCCTACATTTTCACTTCCATCATCATTATAAGGATCTGTTCCACTGAGGGGCAGTGCAAAGCCATCTCCACCTGTGTCTCCCATTTGACGGCTGCCACTGTGCTCTATGGATCCATATTCTGCATGTATCTGAGGTCAACCTGTGCAACAAAGTGCATCAGGACTGTGTTTTGTATTTTTAAGTCCCATGCTGAATATTCATTTATCTACAGTCTGAGGAATACAGATGTGAAACAGGCTTTGAACAGAATACTCATGAGAAAACTTTGTAAAATGGAGAAAAGTCCAATCTCTATAGTGTTCCAATTAAAAGTGAGTCTCAAAAACAATCTACAAGTATCTTCCCCCTTGGATCTACCTAAATGCTATTCTGTGGAATAGTGATGACAGTATCTTTCATATATGTAGAGCTTAGGACTGAGTGAGAGGCAAATGGAAAGAATGAACCTGAAGTGAGGATTGATAGGAAACACAATAGCAAAAATCTTCTGTTTATGATAAAGCAGGGTCACATTTTCAGTCTTACTCAAGAATTCATTTCCCATTTAACAAATAAGTCCTAATTTTCAGTCTCTTGGCCATCCTTATTGAGCCTCTCTGATCTACTCTTGTCAGCAAAATGAAGTAATTTACCAATTGTTCCTGAATGAGAAAATTAATTATGTTGCATAGATTCCTTTGATGAAAGTTGATTTTCTTCTTAAAAGAAACTCATGTTTCTAATTGCTGATTTTCCCCTCACTATACCTTTGGTGCATTTCTGATGTCAACTTATCCTGAATATAAAGTATTTTGGTTTTACTATTTCAACAAAGAACATAATAGTGTATTCACATTTATGACATGCTGTTTTATTTCAACATTTTTCTTAATGAAAAGAGATTTCTTAATGGAACATTCCATTTCTAATTCCTAACTTTTCTTTTTCCTTAAGAGAGTTTATATTAGTTTTTCCCATAATATCTTTAATAATTACTTGTTTTTTAAGTTTTATTTTACATATTATATTCCAGTTCTTGTTTAGCTACATGAAATGGTAACCCAGAAATTCTCCAACATACATGAAAATTTTGTTATTGTGCTTCATTATTAAATGCAACCTAAGTATTTTCAAGCTTGTTTTATTCTCTTTCAAATTAACTTTAGCTTAGGGAAATAATATAGCTCAATGTTTATAAGTCACATTTTATAGCATCATTGATATTTAGACAATTTTATTTACTTTTTCTCTGTAGGAAAATTTTCATAAATTTAAACCACTGCTTCTATATCAGGTATTGTACTGAGATAGATTTGCACAGCTTTTATCCTACATACTTTTATATTGCTTTTATCACAATGAGCATATAAGTACCCAGGTTTCATGACATCCACAAGAGCATTGGGTTTTTAGTGTTCCTTTTGTATGCATCAAAAAAATAGATATAAACAATGTGAAAATTATTCAGCCATCAGATAAACATGTAATGGAACTCAACTTTCATATGTTTCTCTTTTTAATAACAACATGATCTGCTATTATGGTGGTGATGTTTAACTCAGAAAAACATTATTTTCTGAAACTTTCTTCTGAGAAGTACTTCCCTAAGAAAATGATGCTTGGTGTTACACATTAAGAGCTTATAGATTACATTATTAACAATGATTCACACAGTTCTTTAGACAAGTAATCCCATGTTTATCCCTGAAGAATTTCAAGATAAATAATCCCATGTTTATCCCTGAAGGATGTATTAAGAAGTACAAGAAAATTAAGGGGAAAATAATAAGACTTAAATTAGAAGGATCCTAACTATTCATCCAGATTAATACTTAATAAAGAATAGATTTTTAACTCCCTAGTGCCAGTATTAATAAATAAGATCATTTTATTATATACCCTAAAATTTGGATTTAATGTGCAGGTTTTTTCTTCATTTGCTTTTATTGCTTATCAAAGTAATAATTATTCATTATGGGAAATCTATTCATGGATATAAAAGCAAAGTTTTGCTTCTCATTAATCTGGCTGTGATGGTTTCCTAAGCTGCCAGAATGCAATATAGCAAAATGGAATGGCATAGGTATGCCCATGCATTTCAGTTTTCTTGGGTTAATGATTGCTGACTAAAGGACAGCCTATTTCAATACAAGGTTCTGTATGTAGAAATCTTTGTGGAAAAAAATGTTGCATTATAAGAACTGTATGGTTTAAAAATAAATGTCTGTGCATAAATGTTAAGTAACTTATGCCTGTCAGAATTTTTCCTCACTGGCCCTTTGTATGATGGCCTCCATTCCATGATCTCCCCATCAGATCTGTAAAGACATGGGTAGTACAAGACTATTGATACTAGAAATATTTTATTTGTTTTCTTATGTTTCTGATAATTTACAATGTATAGGTATTGCATGTATAACCTTGCAAATATACACACACACATATGCATATAGTTTCCATATTAAAAATTATATACATAAAATTATACATATAGCCTGGGTTAAAAATATTGAAAAGCTAGATACATCTGATTTACATTCTGTAAGATCAAATTTGAAAAAGTAGAAAACTGAAGATGGAAGTTCTCAACGAGAGATTAAAATGTAATTTCAGTGTATATTAATTATAATAATTTGGTTTAAAATGTCTGCACACATTGGTCAAAGGAATGAATTGGATATAGAGGCCAGAAAAGGACTGTCCTAATATACAATGAAGGTGACTTCCAAATCATTGGAAAATAAAGGATTGCTTAATAAATAGAGAAAATTGCTAAAAATGCAAGAGAAAATTACATAAAACATCATAATATTATATTCAGAATTATATTCACAAAATTATACTCAGAATAAATAAAGATATACCTCCAACAAATGACCAAGGTAAGTGAATAAAAAATAAAGTTGGTTGCTTATCTAATATCAGATTGAGGAAATTAATTTTAAAAATAAATTAACTGACGTTTATAAGACATTACACCCCACAACAGCAGGATACACCTTTTTCTCAAGTACTCATGGATCATTCTCAAAGATAGACCATATACTGGGTCACAAAGCAAGTCTCAACAAATTTAAAAAGATTGAAATCAGACAAAACACTTTCTCAGATCATAAAGTAATGAAGTTGGAAATCAATAATAGGCAGAATACCAGAAAATTCACAAATATGTGGAGGCTCAACAACACACTCTTAAACAACCAGTGGGTCAAGAAAGAAATTACAACAGAAATCAGTAAATATCTCGAGGCAAATGAAAACGAAAACACAACATATCAAAACATATGGGATGCAGCAAAGGCAGTGCTAAGAGGGAAATTTATTGCCTTAAATGCCTATATCAAAAAAGAGGAAAGGGCAAACATTCAGGAATTAACTGTCCACCTGGAAGAAATGGAGAAAGAACAGCAAACTAACCCCAAAGCAAACAAAAGGAAAGAAATAACAAAGATTAGAGCAGAAATAAATGAAATTGAGAACATGAAAACAATTGAGAAAATCAATAAAACCAGAAGTTGGTTCTATGAGAAAATCAATAAGATTGATGGGTCCTTAGCAAGATTGACAAAAAGAAGAAGAGAGAGGATGCAAATAAATAAGATCAGAAATGGAAGAGGAGACATAATCACTGACCACAGAAATAAAGCAGGTAATAACAGGATACTATGAACAACTTTATGCTAATAAATACAACAATGTAGATGAAATGGACAACTTCCTTGAAAGGCATGAACAACCAACTTTGACTCAAGAAGAAATAGATGAACTCAACAAACCAATCACAAGTAAAGAAAGTGAATCAGTCATTAAAAAGCTTCCCAAAAAGAAAAGTCCAGGACCAGATGGCTTCACATGTGAATTCTACCAAACATTCCAGAAAGAATTAATACTAATCCTGCTCAAACTCTTCAAAAAAATTGAAGTGGAGGGAAAGCTACCTAATTCAATCTATGAAGCCAACATCACCCTCATACCAAAATGAGACAAAGATATTACAAAAAAGAAAACTACAGACCAATCTCCCTAATGAATATAGATGCAAAAATCCTCAACAAAATTCTAGCAAATCGAATCCAGCAACACATTAAAAGAATTATACATCATGACCAAGTAGGATTCATCCCAGGTATGCAAGGATGGTTCAACATAAGAAATCAATTAATGTAATACACCATATCAACAAATCAAAACAGAAAAATCACATGATCATCTCAATTGATATAGAGAAGGCATTTGACAAAATTCAACATTCTTTCCTGTTGAAAACACTTCCAAGGATAGGAATACAAGGGAATTTCCTTAAAATGATAAAGGGAATATATGAAAAACCCACAGCTAATATCATCCTCAATGGGGAAAAACTGAAAACTTTTCCCCTAAGATCAGGAACAAGACAAGGATGTCCACTATCACCACTTATTCAACATTGTGTTGGAAGTTCTAGCCAGAGCAATTAGACAAGAAAAAGAAATACAAGGCATCAAAATTGGAAAGGAAGAAGTAAAACTATCACTGTTTGCAGATCATATGATACTATATGTCGAAAACCCTGAAAAATCCACAGCAAAACTACTAAAGCTAATAAACGAGTACAGCAAAGTGGCAGGTTACAAGATCAACATTCAAAAAATCTGTGTGTTTCTATACACTAGTAATGAACAATCTGAGGGGGAAATCAAGAAATGAATTCCATTTACAATTGCAACTAAAAGAATAAAGTACTTAGGAATAAATTTAACTAAAGAAGCAAAAGACCTATACAAAGAAAACTACAAGAAACTGTTAAAAGAAATCACAGAAGACCTATATAGATGGAAGGGCATACCGTGTTCATGGATTGGAAGACTAAATATAGTTAAGATGTCAATTCTACCTAAATTGATTTACAGATTTAACGCAATACCAATCAAAGTCCCAACAACTTACTTTTCAGAAATAGAAAAACCAATAAGCAAATTTATTTGGAAGGGAAGTGTGCCCCAAATTGCTAAAAGTATCTTGAGGAAAAGAAAACGAAGCTGGAGGTCTCACGCTGCCTAACTTTAAGTCATATTATGAAGCCACAGTGGTCAAAACAGCATGGCACTGGCAGAAAGATAGATATATTGGTGAATGGATTTGAATAGAGTGTTCAGATATAGACCCTCCCATCTATGGACATTTGATCCTTGATAAGGCAGTCAAGCCAACTCACCTGGGACAGAACAGTCTCTTCAATAAATGGTGCCTAGAGAACTGGGTATCCATATGCAAAAGAATGAAAGAGGACCTGTACCTCACACCCTATACAAAAGTTAACTCAAAATGGATCTAAGATCTAAACATCAGGTCAAAGAACATAAAACAGTTAGAGGAAAATGTAGGGAAATATCTTATAAATCTTATAATTGGAGGCAGTTTTATAGACCTTACATGTAAAGCAAGAGCACTGAAGAAATAAATAAATAAATGGGGACTCCTCAAAATTAAACACTTTTGTGCATCAAAGAACTTCCTCAAGAAAGTAAAAAGACAGCCTACACAATGGGAGACAATATTTGGAAATGACATATCAGATAAAGATCTAGTATCCAGAATTTATAGAGATTGTTCAACTCAACAACAAAAAGACAGTTAGTCCAATTACAAAATGGGAAAGAGACTTGAACAGACACTTCTCAGAAGAGGAAATACAATTGGCCAAAAGGCACATGAAGAGATGCTCAACATCCCTGGCCATTAGAGAAATGCAAATCAAAACCACAATGAGATATCATCTCACACCCACAAGAATGGCCATTATCAGTGTCCATGCAGGACACAGCCAAGTAAATGTACCTCCTCTGGCCTTCATGGACAGAGTATGCTCCCCCACTGGAGACAGAGTTGGAAACACTTTTGGAGGTCTGATAATGAGGGACATATGGGACTATGGTGTTGCACAGGTGGCCCTCCTATGCCCCACCCCCTGCCTGAAATAGGAAGGAGACTTGGGAATGTTCTAGAGTGTCCACACCAATGTCTAGAGTCCATGTGAGACCTGAGCACCACGTAGGGCACCTTTCCCAATTGTCTCCCTCAATAGCCCATGGCTTTCCCCACTTATAGACTGAGACAGAAAACTTTTTGTGAAGCCCATCCTGCAACCATGTCCCATATGGAACAATAACTGTGCTCAGGGATCCCTCCAAGGATGTCCCTATTCAAACATGGCCTGGTGCTTTCTGCTCCCTAAGATGACTAAGGAAACAATTTTGGGAGGTATTTGTGACACCATGAACTGTAGTACTGTGACTGGGCCCTGTGAGGATGAAGGCAAGTTTTGGGGAGGCACATACTAAAAGTGGGCTCCAAAAAGGGCCATGAGTGGGCAAGAAACCCCTCTGGACGTGTACTTAGAAACACTTTGGACCTACACAAGGTTGTGTGTGTATTGGGGTGGGGGGACACAGCTTCCTTCACTAGCCTCCCTATATGATTTGGCCTGTGGAAAGCAACACAGACAACTTTTGTAGAGGTGCTCCCAAGAACAGGTACCCGCAGGGTGCCCTGGCTGTTCCCAAGCCTCTGGGCCTCTTTGGAAGGAGGATTCGAAAAATTTTTCAAGAGATGCTTCTGGTGACAAGGGTCCATGAAGGTCCAAGAACTGTTTGGCCCAGGATGTCCTAGCAGGTAATTCCAAGCCAGTCCAAGCTGGGGCCTCCTCTTCTAGAGGAAGACTTGTAAACATTTCTGGGATGAGTATGCAGCCTGTGCTCAGGCCTGGGACAGCCTCTTTGGGTGTTGCTGGATGAACTAACCATTCCTCCTTCCAGAGGGAGCTTTAGAAAATCTTTAGCAAGAGGTATCTGTCAACTCAGGAGCGACCTTCCCACATATACTGAGTTGGTCAAGTCAAAATGGGACAGAAAATCATTTTGGGAGGTGCATCCTACAAATGAGCCCCTCCAAAAAAATCCTTAGAATTTTTCCCAATAAAAATATAAATATTTTCTGTGGTATAAATCACCAGAAATAACATGAAAAGTAGGCATCAAACTAATGCATGTCTTTTATTTGTTAAATATTTCAATCCTCTTTTGTTCAAATTGAAAGTTTTTCCCTAAAAATTTTCAGTAGAGACAACAAAGTAGCAAATAATTGTATGTAATATTTCTGATATTTATAAAGGTACACACAGTAATATGGTTGCATGGAAACATTACTATTCATAGGTATATATTGACATAAATTTTCTGTAGAAAAATTTATAAAGAGCTTTATAATTTTTCAAGCATTTGGTTCAGAAATTCCACTTCTAATAGTGTATTTTAAAGGAATAATCAAAGAAACGTCAAAGAGGTATGAGTCATTTGAAACAATATGATATTTTGATATGATGGAACAGTGGTTTGCAAAATAAACCAGTTGGAATGAAATACACCAAAGTGCTTAGAGCACCAATGTGTAGAAAGGGGCTTATAAGAAATTTAACTTTTTTCCTTATATCTTTCAATTTATTTCTCTATAATCAATATTATTTTATAATTCAACTTTATAATAGTTGAAATAGTTTGAAATATAATATTTCAAATTATGAAATATCATGCAACATTAAAAATATTTTCACCAGGCCAATGCAACGGTGTCTCAGTGACAGAATTCTTGCCTGCCATGCCAGAGACCTGGGGGTGATCCTTGGAGCCTGCTCATGCGAAAACATTTATAGATATAGATAAAGATTTTCACCAAAAATATTTACTGTTAATGAAAATGCAAATTAAATACTATCAAATAAAAACAAACGTTCAAATTGTATATGGCATTTGGCTCTAATTTTCTTTTGTTAATTATAATAACATATGTATGCATATAAATTTATTTAGAGGAATTGTAGCAAAATGCAAACATGTATAATCCACAGTTTTCAGATAAGAAAACATAATACTGCATTTCTGCCTATATTTTCTAGTTATTTATTTTTGTATTCTGTATGTGGGGTCACATTTCATTCTTTTTCCAAGTAAGTATCCCATTATTATTGCAGCACCATTTGCTGATTTTTTTTTTTTGAGCAATGCACAGATTGGGAATCAACCCCGGGTTGTCCTCATAGCAGGCAGGAATTCTACCACTGAACTACCTTTGCATCCCTATTTTTTGGTTATTTATAATGAACATGTATTTGTTTATAATTTGGAAAATATGTTAATCAAATGCAGTCTGAAAAGAATTACCATGTATCAAAATTATGTACTTTTGCATTGAACAGTAAGATAATTTTATTTATAGCACATATGATTATGATGTTAACCTTCTCTGTAATATCAGAGATTCTCATCAGTTATTGCTAGTATATCACTATCATCATCATCATCATCATCATCATCATCATCACCATAATTTCATCTCCCACAATAGTTATACTATTTCCTCATGTGAAACATGCCATCTGGCCTTTACATAATGTTGAGGAGTTTTGTTGCCAATGCAGTGGGTGCTGGAATGGGAGGAGAGTTTTGAACCAAAGGACTTGCCTTTGTGATACTTAGTAACTGGGTGACTTTGAGAAA
>PVIY010061592.1:0-11192 GCA_004026745.1 Myrmecophaga tridactyla | reverse complement strand
ATAATCTTTTTTTCTCTATTATCGTTTTATTTCTTTTTCTGTTGTCTTTTTATTTCTTTTTCTAAATCGATGCAAATGTTCTAAGAAATGATGACTATGCAACTATGTGATAATATTAAGAATTACTGATTGTATATGTAGAATGGAATGATATCTTAATGTTTTTTTGTTAATTTTTTTAATTAATAAAAAAAGTTTATAAAAAAAAAGTATTTAAGCCCTCTAGCCTCCTATAATCTGGAGCAGCTAGAAGAAAATATATGAGAAGATCATATGGTAGCCCATGACAAACTCTGGGATCTGTCCTGTAACCACTTTTTGAAGAGTACTTTGAAAACTATTGCTGTTTTATTACTTTGCTTTGTATATATGTTATACTATACAATAAGAAAAGTTTAAAAAAATAGACACGTATTTAAAAACCTTTTGGGTCAAAATACCAATTATAAAGAAATATTTTGAATAAAAGGTATATACAAATAATGTATATGAAAACTTGTAAACTTTATAGGAAAACAGAACTTGATAGTGAAATGATATACCATGCAAAGGTTAAAGAAAAGCTGGCATAGTTAGTATCAGACAAAGTACATTTCACTTCTCTTGCATATTTTTCAATAATTGGGTTGTTTGACTTCTGTATGTATTCTGGATTCAAGCCCTTTTCTAGAAATATATTTTCAAATACTTTCCACCATTCTGTGGCTTGTCTTTTTATTTTCTTAAGAGTTTCTTTTGAAGAGCAGACGCATTTTACTTTTATGAAGCCTAATTTATACGTTTGTCTTTCATGAATTTTGTGTCCTAATTAAGAAATCTTTGCCTACACCAATATACCAAGATCTTGTCTACTGTATTCTCCTAATCCTTGAAAATTACAGATCTTACACACTTGGCTCATTTCAAATTATTTTTTGTATATGTCATGCATAAAAATCTGTTCATTTATTGCACATTGATATTGACTTGTTCTAGTTCATTTGTTTACAAAATAACCTTTCCACTTCTCATACAGGCATTTATTTTTATGCAAATTATATTTCAAAATCAATTACTAATATTTTGGTATTTGGAATGGAGAATTTTCAGTTTTATACTAATTTCATCTGAATTCCTCAAGTCTTTTTTTCTGTTTTTACAATATATTATGATGTTTTTGCTCGCTTCTCCAGTAACAGTCACTCAGATTGTTACATTTAGCAATTAGTAGAAACATTATTGTGTGATTTTATTTCCTACCTAATTTCTTATTAGCATTTTAAGGAGTGGCAATTTGCAATGCTGGTCTTTCTACTAACTTATTTTCAATAAATTAGTCTGATTCTATGTAAATACGGTAGTACAGAGGCTCACACTAAATAGTGCCCTTAAATCCCTGTTAGTTCCCTCTCCCAACACAGGAGATGAGAGACGAGAAAGAAAATTACCTGTGGCCTACGCCTTGGCCTTTGGGTGACTTCAGAGGTCTTTCTGTTTGGTGAAAAGGCTGGATTTCAGAAATTGACATCAGGTGAGTCCTTCTGTGTGTCCAAACTCATGCTAGGTGCAAGTTGCAGAGGCAAAGGGACAGGCAGCTATATAGCCTCTGGGTAGTCATGCTTACAGCTTGGAGAGAGATGTGGGAAAGAAATGGTTCCCAATAGTAGGGGACATTGTATGATAAACCCTGGGAGGTGGGGGCTGAGGACTGGGCAAAGTGGGGAGGAGAGAACCATGAGAAGGATCCTGTAAAAGTGGCCATTTCCTTTGGTGTCTGATTGGACTTGGGGCAGGATCCAGCAGAGGAGGTGTTGGTTGATGTGTGTTAAATAAAGAGAATGTAAAGATAGATTGAAATTTGAATTACATAATGTGTTTCTCTGCGGGGACAGCTTAGGTCTTTTTGAGGGTTGGAGTGGGTTCTTTTTAAGTTATGAAGAAATAATGAATCATTACTTCATCAATACAATCTTAATACTATGTAAATTTAATTATATAGATAATTATCTTTTGCTGGAAGATAGAAAGATGATGTAAAAACTAACCTTTATTGTGCACCTATTGTATACTTTAGCATGCACATTTCTGCCATTTATTTTGTCTCATCAAGTGATAAAAATATAATTGTTTCTGTGATGTATACAGAAATCACCCCCACACTGAACCCTTCCATCTACAGCTTGAGGAACAGTGATATGAAGCAGGCCCTAGAAGTAGTTCTCAACAGTGGGTTTATAATATCCCATAAACCATATTATAAATAGATGTCCTGTCATCCAGGCTTTGTTGCTCCTTTTATAGAGCTCAGGCAGAGTAGATTTAGCATAATTCTTAAGGGTCCTAGAATTTCAAAATGGCAAATGAATACTGGTTTCAACAGAAAGTCACCAGATGCATTAGCCTTAACAAGACCGTCAGCCTGTTCCTTGAAGGTTTGAAGCCATACAGTCACATCTCCTCTAGCTCTGAAGCCCCTAGATGGCATCTCTTCCAACAGAAGTCTGTTTCTTTGTCTACATTGAAAAACTGTTGTTTATGTAGCCACCTCATGGACTATCTTAGCTAGCTCTTCTGGATAACTTGTTGCAACTTTTACAGCAGCACTTGCTTCTTCACTTTGCACTTTTATGTTGTGGAGACAGCTTCTTTCCTGAAACCTCATGAACCAACCTCTGCTGGCTTCAAACTTTGCTTTTGCAGCTTCCTCAACTCTCTCAGCCTTCAAGGAATTGAAAAGTTTTGGGGCTTGCTCTGGATAAAGCTTTGACTTAAGGGAACGTTTTGGCTGGTTTGGTTCTCTATCCAGACCACTAAGACCTTCTCCATATCAGCAATAAGGCTATTTCTCTTCCTAATTATTCATGTGGTCACTAGAGTAGCACTTTTAAGTTTTGCCAAGCCAAGTTCCTTGGCTAACTGTTTGGCATGAAAGGCTAGCTGTCAGCCCATCTCAGCTTTCAACATGCCTTCCTTACTAACTAAGCCTAATAATTTCCAGTTTGATTTAAAGTGAGAGACCTGGGACTCTTTTTTCATGTAAACATTTAGAAGCCATTGTAGGGTTGTTAATTGGCCTGATTTAAATATAGTGTCTCAGGGAATAGGGAAGCCCAAGGAGAAGGGACTGGCCAGTCGGTGAAGCAATTAGAACACACAACATTTCTCACTGAAGTTCACCATCTTATATGGGCACAGCTCATGGCACCCCCCCCATGCCCATAATTAAAATAGTAACATCAAAGGTCACTGATCACATATCACCATAAGAAATGTAGCAATAATGAAAAAGTTGGAAACATTGCAAGAGTTGCAAAAAATGTGACACAGAAACCTGAAGGAGCATAAGCTGTTGGAGAAATGGTTGCAATAGACTTGCTTGATGCAGGGAAGCCACAGACCTTCAATTTATAAAAAACGCAATATCCATGAAGTGCAATGAAGTGAAGCACAATAAAATGAAGTATGTCTGTACTTAATTTTTGCATGCTTGTTCTATCTCCTTTTGTAAGTTGTGTGCAAAAATCTCTCACTCTGTGGATTTGTCTGTTTCTCCTTTTAGATGTGTCCATTTTTGCATATGTATTATGAAACTATGTTAATGAGGACACACAGATTTAGCTTTCTGATATAATTCTGGTGCACTGGCTCCTTTATGTAGTGGTGTGCCGAAGATGGCTTGCATTGGCTTGCAAGCCGATTGTGCACATCTCTTCCCAACTCTACATTCAATTACATTATGTTGGGAGCTTGAAATCAGCCATAGTGGGAGTATATACTCTGAAATTTTACAAATGCTACAAATCAAGTGCACTCCTCCTCCAGAGAGCTGGTTGTTATTCATTTTGCAGCACATCGCTGCCTTTAGACTGTATTTCTCTAATCTCTAGAGATACTTCCTACCTTAACATTTACTTATTCTGATATTAGAATAAATACATTAGTTTTCTTTTGGCTAGTATTTATATAGTATTTTTTCCATCCTTTTACATTAAACATTCTGATGTCCTTCTATCTGTAATGTCCATCGTAAGCAGTGTGCAGTGGGTTTTCTCCTTTTATGTTGCTTGACAATCTTATTCTTTTTCTGGAGTATCTGGTCTATTTAGATTTAATGTAATAATCAATTTGAATTTTATTTTTGATGTTACTATGTTTTCTATTTGATACATCTCTTATCTTTCATCAGTTTTTCAAAAATTCTCAACCATTATCTCATAAATTATTGCTTCTAACATAGTTTCTCTTTTCTGTCTGAACTTCAAAGATATATATATTTATATACATATATATATATTATAGAATCTTATGACTATGTCCCCAAATTCTCTTAGGTTATTTTTCACATTTTATCTCCTTCCTTCTCACCATGCTTCAATTTATCTTTCTTGTAAAAACCTGTCTTCCAGTTCATGGATTATTTATTATCATCCATTTCATGGGTTATTTCTCTCCAGTATTTTACCAGTCAGATCCAATCAAGAGAGAGAAACTGCCCAGCAATTTGAACAGTTCGATAGGATCAATAGCAAAGGTTAGCGATTATGAAGTAAAAAGAACTTTACAGAACATATGAATAGTAGTTGAATGGAACAGCCACAGCCACTAAGGCTGAGATGGCCACCCAAGGAAGAGGCTCCTTCCAAAAGCTAAGATTCAAACCTTTTCGTAGAGGGCCAGGCTGTGGCTCATATGATGGTAAAGAAGTCATTATGTGTGCAGGCTTCAGGAAATTAACCCTCTGGAACATGCTGCATATATGCCCTCTAGAGTGCCAGTGAAAACTTTTCATAGTTAAGTGTCTCATCTGAAGTACAACATTATAAAATAACCCAAGGCAGGGTGCCTGGGAAGATACTGGCCACTGGGTGAAGCACTGGGCATCATGCACTGCTTTATCCAGGTGCTGGATGTGTGGCTTTTGTTGTTGTTGTTACTAACATTTTCTATTTATTTCATTAATAAGAAGTGCATAGTACAAGTCCTTTATCCCAGTCCAAGTATTCAGTAAAAGATCAACTATAAACCCTGGATGGCACAGACATGATTTGTTTGGCATGATTCAAACATTTAAAAGGAGCAATTAACATTTAGTACATCACATGACCACTTTTGCTTATAACAGAGTAATCATCAGACATGTTAACAAATACTTTATGATTTTTCACTTAGAAATATTATGTTAAAACTAAACCTATTGCAACAACAAAAAAGTTAATCCATTAAATGTAGACACTTAATTTTTCCTTCTCCAAGTTGCTGTGTTGTGTCCTAAGCTGAGCTAGTCAAATTTTAGCATAACGTTCATTTAAAGTGACAGACTTCCATGTGCATTGATAGACTTTCACAGTTCCTTTGAAAATGTAAGATAACTATAATTCTATAAACACTATCACATCACATACTACAAAGACACAAAAAATAATGTGGAATAACTGTATTCAAAAATATGACTGAACATGGCTCATGGTTGGATTGATACATGATGAAATCTTTTACTATAAACATTTCCAATGTTAACTTTTTTCATATGGAAAGCAAAAAATTACTTTGTCTAAAAGAACATTGAATGACTCAAAAGCAAAATAAACTCTTAATGGCATTTGTGGAATGTTTAACACCAAAGGTAATTTTGAAATGTGGTGCTTTATCTTTCTTCTTCCAGGTTAATTTTAAAGGATTTTGGCCACAGTTGAGGTGAAGTTTACAAAGCCCAGTAATGATTTAATAGTTTTCTCAATAAAAAAGCCACATACATGTAGAAACTAAGAATTAAATAGAATAATATTAATTACTAGTCATGCTAACAAGAATACTATATGTGCAGTATACTACCTTTTCAGGAATGCAGATAAATTTTACAAGCAAAAATATAAGACAACTCTGATAAAAACTTTTATTACTAATTAAGCAGGTGGTTCATATAAGAAAAGGCTAAACTCCTAGAAGTAAAATTTAAGTGTATGTGATGAAAATGTAGGACTAGAGATAAGAATCCAGGTTTCTAGGTATCTAGCTTACACTAGACATTCTGTTTCCAAGTAACAGCTGTTTCTTAACCAAAGCCAATTCTCAATTATTTGTGACCAATAGGGTCAGTGTATACATCAGTATCTCTGACAGGGAATGGCTCTCAGGCAGCTTAGAGAACAGACTATTATAAGAGTGAGCCTGCTAAGTTCAGGGGGCAAGGGCAGAAAAATGAAAGGCTATTGGATTTTTCTCCATCTTAAGTTGTGCTTGCCCTTTCTGCCTCAAATACTTTACCAGCATGGAGCTGGGAAGGCTTTCAGAAGGTCACAGCAAGAGGAAAAACTTTTCATTTGTGGTGTTCAGTTCATTTATCCAGAATCTGACTTACCTGTGTTACCTTCTACTAGCAGAAGTAATGAAGAGTTGGTTGTATTACTTCAAGAAGTTGAGCACAAAGCCAAGATGCATAAGGAGATGTGCAAGCTGTTAATATTGAATTACATACTGAAACGATGCCCTTAATGTTTGTGGGCTAGAACGTAATCATAGTGAGAGGGGAAAAAAAAAACTTCATAAGTGTCACACAGCTGTATCAGAGGCTCTATTAAACAGTAAAATGATATAGAGTGGTTTATTCAATTCATACAAGTAATTTTTCAGATCTACAGAATGAAAAGCTAAACTTATCTAGGGGAAAAAGTATTTGCATTGATAGCCACATATCTTCTAGCCCCATAAGTAACCTGCAATCACTTGTTAGGAAAATATTCCACAGCCACATAGGTCATGCAGGCATTTTTTTGTAGTAATTATCCTAATTTTTTTTCAAACTGAGTAAAACAATGCAACTTTTACTTTTTCCTATTTTGAAACTGTTAGTAGTGATTCTCTTTCCCATCCTAATCCATCCCATTACCAAGACAAGCTCCCTGCTGTACAACCATCACGCAAACACAAGGCCTTAGACTACTGAAAGAAATCAACTCTCCAAATCAGTCATCAAGATAGTTATATGCCAGGAAGACAGCAGAAGATCACTGAGCATATCACAATGCAGACAGATATTGCCTGCCTAATGAACAAATTAGAACAGCAGAAGAGACACAGACATTGGAACAACTAAGCAAAGATATTCATATGACTCTGCTTAACAAAATAAGAGGGATAGCAAATGACCTAAAGGAGATCAAGAAGACAGAGAAAAGCATGAAGAGGAACTTGAAAGAATAAATAGAAAAACAGCAGATATCACAGATATTAAAGACTCTGTTGACCAAATAAAAAACATACTGGAGGCACACAACACTACATATGAAGAGACAGAAGAAAGAACAAGTGATAATAGAGGACAGGATAATTGAATTCAAAGACTCAAAACAGCAAACGGCAAAAAAAGATGGAACGAAATTGAACTGGAACTCAGGGAAATGATAGACCAAACAAAGCATACAAATATAAGACTGACTGGTGTCCCAGAATGAGAAGAGAGAAGTAAAGGGCTAGGAAGAGTAGTCAAGAATATAATGGGGGAAAACTTCCCAACCCTCATAAAGGACATAAATATATAAGTCAAAGAAGATCAACAAACTCCAAACAGAATAAATCCAAATTTCTGGTGGTCCTTACTAACAACTATTGAGAAAAAAAAGCATTTGCCAGATAATAGCTGCATGCCAGGTACTAGGGGATATATTGCTTTGCTCAAGGAATGATATCACATCTGAAACAGCAGCTGCAATTGGAGTTACCACCTGGTTGAGCTTACGATGAATCACTGTCATCCTCCAAGACCCATCTGTTTTCTGCACAGGCCAGGTAGGAGAGTTGAATGGGGATGTAGTGGGAATCACCAGTAAGAATAAGATCACTGCAATAACCATCCAGGCCATCAAGATCATAGTAATACTGGTGCCATTATCACCAGAGCGTCCTGGTAATTCCTGAAGACATTCTGTGTCTGTGCAGTAGGACTGGGACTGCCTCAACAGATTGATGAGCCTCCTCATTGCATGTTCATGAGAGCAAATGCATTCACAGGGATCAAATCCACCTTCTGCTATGATTATTCAGCTTGGATTAATTTGCCTGTCTATATCTACCCAGCCTGGGAACCTGGTTCAAGGCTCAGCAGAAAGACGGCTTGAAACCTCCGGGACACTCCTGCTACTGCAGCTTTTAGGCGCAGCTGGCTTCATCCCCTTCCTCTCTGGAGATGGTTTTAATAACAAATTAGGAAACGTAGAGAAAATGCTTCATGAACTGGAAGACACATGAAGAGAAAATGCACAATGTAGAATACACAAATGAATAGAAGAAGATAATATAAAGAAAAGAACATAAAAGCATTGTGGAATGCATAGAAAAGTTCTAAAATGCATGTATTGGGATCCCAGAGGCAGAGATAAAAGGAGAGGAAAAAGGAATACTTAAGAGCAAATTTCCAGCAATTCTAAAACTTAAGAAAGATACCAAACCAGAAGTTCAAGGACCTGCAAATAAAACATGGGATGTAAACAGAGAAATGATACAAAATTATAGCATAGTATAATTGTTGAAACCCCAAGAGAAAGGGAAAATTTTTAAATCAGTCAAATGCAAAAAAATCTCATCACTTAAGCCACAATAAGAATGACTCTTTAGCAACAGCAACAAGAAAAGATTGTTGGAAGCCAGGAGACAAAAAGTAACATCTTAGAATATTGAAAAAAAAATTACCAACCTGAAATACCATATCAGCAAATATATCCTTCAGGCAGTAAAGGAATAATAAAAATATTTTCAGGAAAGTAAACAAAAAATTGTCAGCAGACATTAAAGAAATACCAAGGGGATATACCAAAGAAATACCAAGTGGAATTCATCAGACAAAAGGAAAATGATTATAGGAGAAAACTGTAAATTCATCAAGAAGACAAGAACAATAAAAGATTAATTATGTTCATAAATATAAAAATGATTACTCCTTGTAAAGCTTATGCATGCAGTAGCAGAGAAGCTTCAACTACCTATAGGTATGCCTAAAAGTTGCTTCCAGAGGACCTCTTTTGTTGCTCAGATTTGACCTCTCTCCCTCTCTAAGCCCAACTCTGCAAGTGAAATCATTGCCCTCCCCTCTACATGGGCCATAACATCCAAGGGTGAAAGTCTCACTGACAGCATGGGAGATGACTCCCAGGGATGAGTCTGGCCCTGCAACCATGGGACCAACAATGCCATCCTGACCAAAAGGGAGAAAAGAAGTATAACAAATAAGGTATCAGAGGCTGAGAGAATTCACATAGAATCTAGAGGCTGCTCTGGAGGTCACTCTCATGCAAGCTTCAGTTAGACCTTGCTACGTATCATAACTTGCCAAACCCCAACCTAAACCATTCCAGCCAATCCTAAAGAACATCCAGAGCATTATATAAGACTCTACAAAGGTTCCATGCACTAGGGTAACTTTCCAGAAACCCATAACCTCTAAATGGTTCCCAGGACACGGTCTGTCCCGAATTGCAGAGGGGCCTTCCTCTTCAGAACATCAGCCTGTTCCATCTCCCTACCCCATATTATCATCAGCCCCTTCCACAGGAAAAGTTAGAATGGGCATAGCCCAAATACCCCTAAAGAGCTGGAGGAAGATCAGAGGTGATGGTGGAGTTATACAGAGAAGGTAGGGTTTAAAAAACGAGTATGACTGCTGAATCATTAAATTGTTATTTCTTCTAGTCTCCAGTGTCTTAGACCAGCTAGAAGTAAAAACCTAAAATTGTGGAATTGTAACCCATACCAAACTGTGAAATCTGTGCTACAATTAATTGCCATGATGTGCTTTGAAATTTATTGCTTTTATGTATATAAGTTATTTTTCACAAAAGAGAAAAAACAATTTCTTCTAGCCTCTAGTGTTTTGGAGCAGCTAGAAGGAAAAATCTGAAATAGTGGAATGGTAACCTAAAACAAACTCTGAAATCTGCCGTGCAAATACATGTGAAGTGTACTTTGAAAATCATTGCTTTTTCTTTCTTTTCATTGTATATATGTTACATTTAAAAAAAAATTAATAAAAGATTACTGACTGAGCTAAACAGCAGCAATAAGAAAAATATCCTACGTGATTCATATGATTCAAAATAATGTATTTTGAACTCCAAACTCAAGCAAATGAGTTTGAAACCTAGATGAAATGAACAATTTCATAGGGAAATACATATTACCACAGTTGACTCTATGAATATGAAAGATCTAAACACATCAATTTCTGTTTAATGAATGGAGAAAACTATGAAGAACTACTGTCAAAATAGAACCAGGTTTGTATAGTTTCACAGGCTATGGTAGGTTGATTATCTATCCAAACAAACACATTAGTCTCAATCACACTCGTGGGTGTGAACCTATTGTTAATAGGACCTTTTAAAGATGTTATTTTTAGTTAAGATGTGGCCCAACTGAATGAGTGTTGTCTAAAGGACACTGTCATGTGAGAGGAAAGCCAAGCAGCCCCAAAGATTGCTGGCAGCCACCCAGAATGCCACAGACCCCTGAGAGAAACTCACAGACACCTGGAGTTTGGGATTCTAGCTTCTGAAACTATGAGACAATAAATTCTTGCTATTAAGCCAAAACCCTTTATGTGGAATTTGTGATAACAGCTCAGGCAAACTAAGAATTCTGTGAATGGTAAAGACCAAACAGAGGCAATGCTGTGGAACATAAAATTGCCTACTAAGCCAAACCTGCATATAGTATTAGCCACTGCTGAAGGAGGGGGTCTGTGTACTTGCTAATACATAAGATAGAAAATCTAACCACATGCTGAGCCATCATGCCAACATGATTTTAGTTCACATATTATAATACCCTTCCCTAACCAAGCTCCACTATAAACCTTCCTTAAAAAGTTGAGCCTATTCCCATTACCATCAACATCCAACAGCAATATCTAGAGGCAAATGTCTCATAATTTTGTGGACAATTGTAGGTTATGTCCATAAACATTTAGTTGACTGAGGTACTCAATGCAAGGCACATAACACAAAAGCTTGTTTGACCATAACGTTTTATGCGACTCTTAGCACCACCTGGAATTGCAGTAAGTCACACAAACTTCTCTTTATAGGAATACAGAGAATACAGGCAGCAGAAGGAGCCTGGTGGGCATGTAGAGGAATCAGTGGCTTCTCTTTTTACAATCTCTTCCTACCTGGACAGTCTTTCCTCGGTAGGATTTTATTCAGCAGTGAACCCCCCACAAACCA
>PVIY010061591.1:0-11193 GCA_004026745.1 Myrmecophaga tridactyla | reverse complement strand
GTCTGGGATTTCTATGTCAGCTGGGAAGGCACATGGCTGGCACTGAAGTCCTTGCTCCTAGTTCATTGCTTTGTGCTTCTGATTCCAGTGGCTTCCTCCCCAAGCATCTATGGGCCCTCACTTAGCTTCTCTGGGGCAAACTCTGAGTTTTGGCTTGTTTAACATCTGATGGTATAGCACATGACAATGTTTGGCTTCTTGTTTCAAATGGCTCTCACAGATCCTATGGTCCTTCTGGTGTTTTCCTCTGCATCTCCAAACATCTGTGTCTTTGTTACATTTCTCTGTTCTCCATTTCAGTTCTGCAAACATTTCCAAAGGTCTATATCTGAACTTTCTCCAAAATATTTCCCTTTTAAGGGACTCCAGTAAACTAATCAAGACTGACTTTGAATGGGTGGGGTCACACCTCCCAGGAAATAATCTAATGCAAAGCTCACACCTACAATTGGGTGTGTCACATCTCCATGGAAACAACCTAATCAAAGGTTCCACTCTAATATATTGGTTAAGAATTAAAAGAACATGGCTGCCCACACAAAATTGGATCAGGATTTAAAAAAACATGGCTTTTCTGGGGTACATAACAGTTTCAAACCAGCATGGCTCCATATAAAACACATTGACTCTGGTTTTCCATTTCCCAGCTTTCCTTCTTTCCTCACTCTTTCTTCCTTTCTTCCTTCCTTCCTCTTTCTTTCTTTTTCTTTCTCTATTTCTCTCTTTCTTTCTTTCTTTCTATACAAAAGCGTATTCATATGCTATGTTGTTTACCAAGAGGATATTCTCTTCTTGGAAGGAGAGTATCTTCATTTGGTCCCACTTCAAGAAAATGACTAATACTCTTATGATCTCTGACCCTCCCATACCCAGAATTAATAGTGAATTATGAATGTACTCAGAAAAGAAACATAATATATCTGAAGTACTATAGCAATGTTGCCTCCTGTGGCATATCCTTCCATTAAATTGTCAGATAATGTGATTCACCTGTTCAAACCCTTCCTATAGCTTCCCATAGCCCTTAGGATAACATCCAACTAGACCATACATTATCTGACCTTGTCCCTCTCCAATCTGGTGCCCCAGGAGATCCCTCTTGTCCACTCCATTCCAGCCATACCAGCTTCCTTGCTGTTTGTAAAGCAGGTTAAGTAAGTTCTCACCTGATTGCCTTTGCACAGCAGTACCTCTGCCTGGAACATTTTCCCCTCATTTCATTCAACCTTGACTGAAAAGTCGCCTCCTCAGTGAGAACTTCTTTGATATCTTATCTAACAGATCAGCTCCCATCATCTCTATCCTCTTAATCTGCTTTTTTTTTTCATTTTTCTCTTTGTTTTTTTAATAATTTTTTATTAAAAAAATTACAAGAATCGCAAATATCCTTAATATGTGCTCATTCCGTTCTACATATATAATCAGTAATTCACAATATCATCACATAGTTGCATATTCATTATCATGATCACCTCTCAGAACATATGCATCAATTCAGAAAAATAAAAAGACAACAGAAAAAGAAAAAAAAATTTTTACATACCATACCCCTTACCCCTCCCTTTCATTGATCACTAGCATTTCAAACTAAATTTATTTTAACATTTGTTCCCCTTATTATTTATTTTTATTCCATATGTTCTACTCATCTGTTGACAAGCATCAGACATGAGGCTTTCACAATCACACAGTCATACTGTGAAAGCTATATCATTATACAATCATCATCAAGAAACATGGCTACTGGAACACAGCTCTACATTTTCAGGCAGTTCCCTCCAGCCTCTCCATTACACCTTGGATAACAAGGTGATATCTATTTAATGTGTAAGAATAACCTCCAGGATAACCTCTCGACTCTGTTTGGAATCTCACAGCCATTGACACTTTGTCTCATTTCACTCTTCCCCCTTTTGGTCGAGAAGGTTTTCTCAATCCCTTGATGCTGAGTCTCAGCTCATTCTAGGATTTCTGTCCCACGTTGCCAGGAAGTTCCACATCCCCTGGGAGTCATGTCCCATGCAGACAGGGGGAGAGTGGTGAGTTTGCTTGTTGTATTGGCTGGAGACAGAGGCCACATCTCAGCAACAAAAGAGGTTCTCCTGGGGGTGACTGTTAGGTCTAATTTTAAGAAGGCTTGACCTATCCTTTGTGGGGTTAAGTTTCATGTGAACAAACCCCAAGACTGGGGGCTCAGCCTATAGCTTTGGTTGTCTGCACTGCTTGTGAGAATATCAATATTTCAACTTGGGGGGGTTGAATTTTCCCCTGTTCTCACCATTCCCCAAAGGGGACTTTGCAAATACTTTTCCACTCACTGATCAAATCACTCTGGGATTCATTGGGGCATCACTCTGGACAAACCAATAAAATCTAATGTCCTACCCAAGGTTCCATGTACTTATGTTGTTCAACCAACTATCTACATAAGTTATATTAAGAGATGCACTAGTCAAAATATAAATTTTGTACCAAATAAACATTTTTTGATTTAGTCTCACACATAAGTTGAAATTTTAAAATATTAATTACCATCTATTTTCAGCACCCTGCAGTAATGACATTCCTTTGTTCTTCCTCATGCAAAAACATTTTTAAATTTGTACATTTAGTTATTATCATTATATACTCTAGGCATTCCTAGATCATACCATCTCAATCTTTATCGTCCATCTTTCTTTGCGATTTCCTTTTTAATCTGCTTTTTATTCCTCATGACACTGTGCTATATATATATATTTTTAAATTTTTGTTCAATATTTGTTTTCCACATCAGCACAGTACCATAGCAACAGCACAGGTAAATAATGGGGGAGGGACAAGAGTAAAGGGGAGTTTAGATTTCCTGTTTGGTGAGGGTGTGTTTATTGGTTATCTTTCTCTTGGGAACAACAAAATTATCTAAAATTGAGAGTGCTGAAGGGCTGTAGACTTCGGATATTATACATAAATGCCTGATGAATGCAGGTGACTGAACGATGCACTGACTGAAAAGTAGATTGGTGAACGTTGGTGTATACATATGATCAAATATTGTGCTGCTGCAAAAAGGAATGAAGTCACAAGGCATACAATGATGTGAATGAACCTGTAGGACATTTGGTGAGGCAAAATAAGCCAGAAACTAAAGAACAATTATTGTATGCTCTCCTTTAGAAAATGCTTATAAGAAAACAGAAGCCTAGATTATGAGCTCTTATAGCAGGCACATTTAGTCTAGAGTGGTAGTTATTATTTCTGGATTTTGAGAGGCTGTTTTATATATCTATAGCCTGGTATTTAGAGATAAAACAAAGTCAGTCAGGTCCCAATTAAGGTAATTCAGAAAACAGGGTTAACAGGGTTAACGAAGACATTGTCTATATTTTAGAACCACACCTACTCTTTAAGACCAAAGGAAAGAAGGTTTACATTGTCCAGAACCTAAATTTCTTGTAGCACATAATCTGATTCAACCTGTCTGGAGAGCTCATTTAAATAATGGAAACACAGGGAGCCCAGAATAAGAATTAGGGCCTTTAATCCATATAGCTTAATGTAATGCCTGGATACATCCTAGAATATATTAAGCAGATAATCAAAAAGTATTGGCAAAGTCCCTTGAGGGATGGGAGAAAATATATGAAACCATTAAACTTTGCCACCAGGGAAATCCCTGATACTGTGTCAAATATTATGGACACCCAAATCAATAGGTCAAGCCCTTAATCTTGAGGCTTACTCTTGTGAAGCTTATGTAGGTAGCAGAGATACTAAGCCTACTTACAGGTATGTCTAAGAGTTACTTCTCAAAGACCTCTTTTGTTGTTCAGATGTGGCCTCACTCTCTCTTAAGCTCAACTTTGCAAGTGAAGTCATTGCACTCTTTGCTACATGGGACATGACATCCAGGGGTGAAAGTCTCTCTGGTGCCATGGGAGATGACTCCCAGGGATGAGTCCAGCCCTGGTACCATGGGATCAACAATGCTATCCTAAACAAAAGTGGGGGAAAGTGCAGTTAATAAAGTATCAGTGGCTGAGAGAGTTCAAATAGAGTCAAGAGGCTACTCTGGAGGTTACTCTTATGCAAGCTGCAGTTAGACATTGTTACCTACCATAACTTGCCAAACCCCAACCAAAATAATTCCAGCCAATCCTAAAGAACACCAAGGGCAATATATAAGATTCTACAAAGGTTCCATGTACTAGGGTAACTTTCCAGAAACCTACAACCTCCAGATGCCTCCCTGGACCAGATAAGTCCTGCAACCTAGAGGGGCCAGCCTCTCCAGAACATCAGCTACTTAAATCTCCCTACACCTTATTATTGACAGCTCCTTCCAACATCAAAAAGTTAGAATGGACATAGCACAAATACCCTAAAGTATGAGATAGAAAGATCAAAGGTGACAGTGGAATTATACAGAAAAGGTGAGTTTTAATTAAAAAGTATGATGGCTGAATCATTGTATGGATATTTCTTTTAGTCTTCAGTGTCTTAGAGCAGCTAGAAGTAAAAATGAAAATTGTAGAATTGTAACCCATACCAAACTCTGAAACCTGTTCTACAACTGATTGTTGTGCTGTGCTTTGAAATGTATTGCTTTTTTGTATATATGTTATTTTTCACCAAAAAAGAAGAAAAAAGTTGATTGTGATGATGAAAAATATTTATTCCTTCTAGTCTCCTATATTCTGGAGCAGCTGAAAGGAAAAATCTGAGATGATGGTATGGTAGCCCATGATACACTCTGGGATCTGTCCTGTAACTACTTGTTGAAGAGTGCTTTGAAAACTATTGCTTGTTTCTTTCTTTGCCTTATATGTATATATTTAAAAAAAATTTTTAAGTTTAAATATATATATATATGTGTTTTCTTCAGTAGAATGTAAGATCCTTGATGACAGGGATTTTAGTCTGTTTTGCTCACAGCTATATCCCCAGCATTTGGCAAGTCATCAAAAAAACCCTTGTTGATTGAACAAATGAATCCTGGAAATTAGCAAACAAAGGAGAGGCTTAGAGATCATAAGTGTATTAGTGAGGGTTCTCCAGAGAAACAGATTTGACAGAATATTTATGTTTGTATATATTATGAGATTTATTATAGGAATTCATTCATGTAAGGATTGACAAGTCTGAATTCTATAAGACAGTTCACAAGTTGGGAACTCCAGTGGAAGTTTTGATGATTCACCAGGAGAAACTGGCTGGCTGAAGTAAAGACAGAAATTCCCTTTTAGAATGAAAAATTGAATTTATAGCTAATCATCTCCCTGCTAAAATGTATTTTTAACTTGTGAAAGTAATATCTGACCATTTTCAAACAATACAAAAGCATATAAAACAGAAAGCAACAGTCCCCTAGAAAAGTCAAGTGTCAAAATGATGAAGTTAGCACAGTTATGCATTATTGTCAAGACGCTCTGGTTACATTACTCTAGGGGGCAGGATTGAACCAACATTTGGACAGGTAATGTTGGTCATAGAGAAGCCAGAGTGTCTAGCCACAGACCAGACATCATGATGTCTTGCCTAAAATAGGCAAAATTAATTCTAGTTTTACTGGTCCTGGTACTTAAAGTCACACCCTCAAACTATATATAGACAGAGAAAGAGTCACTAGTATGTAATAGTATTCTATTAGGTTAAGGAAATGCAAAGATGATTAAGACATGGTTCCTGCCACCAAGAATTCAGTCTAGATGGGGAGACAGGCATGCAGGGAAATAACTACATTGTATGCTCAAACCTACAGGAAGCATACTATAGCACAGAAAAGAACATGTATGGACAAAGACATCTTTATTTGGAAAGGGAAGCATGGAAGAAGGAAGAAAGAGAGGAATGGAAGAAGAAAGTAAGGGATAAAGGGAAGGAGGGAGTGAGACAGAAAGTAGGAAGGATGGGTATATTGACGTACAATATACTTCTTAAAATGTGGTAAATAGTATTAGACCAATTAACTCAAACTAACACAAATGGACTAATGAATTCCAGGACTTTTTAAGTTCAGTAAAATTTGAAAAATAAAATTCAAAATGAGGCTAAAAAGTTAGGCAGGATATAGATCAGTACTGTCCAATAGAAATATAATGTGAGCTATATGTGAAATTTTAAATTTTCTAGTAGCCACGGAGAAAAAAAAGGGAAAAAAACTGGTTAAATTAATTTTAATAATAAATTTTATTTAACCAAAATATTATTTCAACATGTAGTCAATATAAAAAATTGTTGAGATATTTAGCTTTTTTTTTGTACTAAGTCTTAGAAATTCATTGTATATTTTACATTTGTAGCACATCTCAATTCAGAGTAGCTGTGTTTCAAGTGCTCAATAGCCACATGGCCACTGTATTGGACAGCACAGCTCCTGATCATGTAGGGTCTTACAAGCCATAATAAGGGACCAAACAACTTTCCTAAAATCAGCAGGAAGTCATTGAAGGCTACAAGCAAGGGGATAAAATGATCAGATTTTCATTTTACAACAATTCTTCTGACAACAATGTGGCTAAACTGGTAGCAAAGGGCTCACTTAGGAGCCTCTTGTCAGAATCAAAGCCAGTGAAACAGGTCTGAAATGGGTAGTAGCAACGAGAATGGAGAGAATTGGATAGATACAAGAAATATTTAGGAGGCAAAATAAGTAGAAGGTGATGATTATTTGGATGTGGAGAATGAGAGAAGAGTGCACAAGTTGACATGATGCCCAACTCCTCAACCATGTTATTGCTTGAACTGATAAATGATGCCACAGTTCACTGAAATGCAAAACACAGGAGGAGGGAAAGGAGGTTGGAAGCAGTCAGGGCAGGAAATAATGGTTTACCTTTAAAATATACGTTTAAGAAGCCTGTGAAACCTTCACCTGGTTATATGTCCAAGGGGAAGTTCTGTAGATGAGCCTGGTGCTCAGGGGAGAGGTCTGCGCCACAGGGATACATTTAGGAATCATCTGCACATAGGGAGCTGAAGCTATGGGAATGTGTGATATTGCCCAAAGGGAATAAGGAGAGTGAGACAAGTGTCAAGGCACAGACCTGAGTAAAACCAATATTTAAGGTATAAAGGTCCCTCATTGAAGACCAACCAGGAGCAGCAGGAGAGTTACAAGAAAAACCAGAAGAATGTTGGGTAATAACTACCAAAGAAAGAGCTTCAAGAGGGATAGAAGGGTCAGCAATAGCAGATGCTGCCAGAAGGTGAAGTAGATGTTCTTACAGAATTGACACTAGGAGATCATGGGTGACCTCAATGAGAACAGTTTCTACAAAGGGTAGAAATAGAAGTCAAATTGCAGTAGACTGAAAATTAAGGGAGAAATGTAGATAACTTCATGAAATTTTCTATGAAAGGGAGGATAATTAAGATACAACTATTGAGTTTCAATGTAAATTACTATATTATGAAAGAAGGTTTTTAAGATGGAAGAGACTTGAGCATGGTTTAAAGGCTGTTGGAAAGAAACCATTAGAAATTATGTAATAGACTTATTTAGAAAGATGTTAATGATACATTGTTAACTGAATGAGCTCATGTCTGAAAACAAGTCTTTTATGTGTGTTTATGTGCACATGTACACACAGATAACATTCTTGAAGGGCATAACAAGGCATTAACTATATTTGACACTGAATATGTAGAACAACAGGCTTTTAATTTTCATACCTTAACTGTATTTTTGATTATGAGTGAGCATTGTTTTGTGATATGAAAAAGGCAATAAACTATACTTTTTTAAACAGTGAATAAAAGTACATAATAAAAATAATAAAAGCTACAGGACTTGGTACAAGTTAGGTAAATAAAATTAAATTCAATATTTTCAAGATTCAAGTATTAACAAAGGACAGTTTCATGAAAGAGGCAATACATACATATTATTCCCTGATTATAAAGTATAGGAACAGCCTTGCTTGGCACCTTCACTTTCAGGCATTCTCACCATTCATACCCTCAGTGCTGTGTCCTGAAGGTATGTTGAAATAAAAGGACTTACAGTTTGATAAAAATGTTATAAAATTCCAAATCATGACTTTTTTCAAGTGGGGAAGAAGGCTCACAGGCATCCTAGCTGGAGGAAGTGGCTACTGGCTCAACCATCCCTCCAGCGGGCTGAGGAAAAACAGTTCAGGCATCTCCCCTCCCCACGAGTAGGCCACTCTCCACCCAGCCAGGTGGAGGGCAAGGGTAGATAAGCAAACTGTCCCCAGATCTGAGAATTTGGGGCTAGTTTGAGAAGTACTAGAAACAAGAGTGGAGAAATAACTATTTTCCAATCTTCACTTCAACACAATGCACTCCTCAAAGCAAGTCAGGCCCAGCCTTACCTCTCGGTGATGGTAGTTAACAGACAAAAGCCACCATTTGGTAGCGTAAAGCCTTCTTTCATTATCTGGGTGAAAAAGCCCTCATGAAAGTGTCAGTGCAGAATAGAAGGCATAGGTCATACAAAAATTGAAAAAAGCAAGTCAAAGATCATTAATTTTTTTATCTTTCATTGTTTTCCTCTCCTTTTTTCTTTCCCCTTTTTCTTCTTTCTATTGTTTATGTCAAAATTAGTTTGCATCTCACATAAACAATTAATTACAGAATTAGTTAAAATTAGTAGTTTGGGGAGATATTTGTCACAAAATGGAGAATCTAACTGCCCTTGGCCTTTGAAGATCCATGACAAAGACAGAATAAATAGAGAAGATATTAGACAGTTCCAGCACTTTTCTCTAAGAAACAAAATATAGCCTTATAAGTTGAGTCCCTAGAGAAGAAGGCTGATCTCAGAGAATCAGTCTTGCACATAATCAAAATAATAATCTACCCCCACTCCTGTTTTTCCACACTTGCATCCTGCTCATTCACATGTGCATCACACAAATACTAAGTTTAGATCTGCTTCTAAATGGAAATGAAGGTCCCACCTCAGGTTAGGAGCATGTACTCTGGAGTCAGAACAAACTGAGTTCTGGCCCTAATTCTGCCACTACATTAGGAAGTTACTGAACCTTTTTAAACTTCAGTTTCCTAGTCCAGAAAGAGAATTAAAGGCCCCACCTCAGAGGGGTGGGATTTATTTGAAGTACTGTTTTAAAGTACTCAGTATATTACTTGGCATATTAATTACCAGTGTCATTAAATGATGGTCATTAGACATACTTACATAATTATCTCTAATGAGAAAGTAAACTTAAAGTCATATTAATGACTTTTATTTAAGATTATTTGTGAGGCTGACATGGAAGAAGGGTTGATGACAATGTGTGGACAGCTCTTTAAATATCTTTCTTTACATTTTCAAGACTTACTTTATTAAAACACCTCTGATTCTTTTTGTTCCCATAAAAGGGCAATAAAGCAGATTGCACCTACAACTAAGTTGCCAGAAGCAGCTGGAGCATGAAATAAGTCATCTTGAGAAGCAGCTGAACCAGGCGCCCACTTCAATCACTTGACATCTGCAGACAGTCTTTCATAGCTGCCACCCCAGCTCCTAGCATGGAGTATTGAGGCTCAAGACTACATGAACAACTGTAGTCATGATGTGAAAACAAACTATTATTTGGGCCCCCCCTTTTTTTGCCAGGGGATCATATATACTTCTCTGTGTTCTTCCTTCCTAGAGCCCCTTCATTCTTCCACTTTCTTGTGGGATCTTGTCTCCATCCTTAGATAATCTCTTTCATTACTCTCCTTTTTGCCCTCAGGTCCCTGAAAGAGAAGGATCAGAAAAGAGAAGAGATTCATTGACAGCTAACAACACTCCACTTTTCTCCTAACAATTGGAAATGCTAATCCAACAGACCCATACTTCTTTTTTTTTTTAAACTTTTTTTATTAATTAAAAAATTAACAAAAAAACATTGATATCATTCCATTCTACATATACAATCAGTAATTCTTAATATTATCACATAGTTGCATATTCATTATTTCTTAGAACATTTGCATTGATTTAGAAAAAGAAATAAAAAACAACAGAAACAGAAATAAAATGATAATAGAGAAGAAAAAGATTATACATACCATACCCCTTACCCCTCGCTTTCATTTACCACTAGCATTTCAAACTGAATTTATTTCAACATTTGTTCCCCCTATTATTTATTTTTATTCCATATGTTCTACTCTTCTGTTGATATAGTAGCTAAAGGGAGCATCAGACACAAGGTTTTCACATTCACAGAGTCTCATTGTGAAAGCTATATCATTGTTCAATCATCATCAAGAAACATGGCTACTGGAACACAACTCTACATTTTCTGGCAGTTCCCTCCAGCCTCTCCGCTACATCTTGAACAACAAGGTGATATTTACTTAATGCATAAGAATAACCTCCAGGATAACCTCTCAACTCTGTTTGGAATCTCTCAGCCATTGACACTTAGTCTCATTTCACTCTCCCCCCTTTGGTCGAGAAGGTTCTCTCAATCCCTTGATGTTGATTCTCAGCTCATTCTAGAGTTTTTCTCAGTCCCTTGATGCTGAGTCTCAGCTCATTCCAGGATCTCTGTCCCATGTTGCCAAGAAGGTTCACACCCCTGGGAGTCATGTCCCACGCAGAGAGGGGGAGGGTATGAGACTACTCGTCATGTTGGCTGGAGAGAGAGGCCACATCTGAGTAACAAAAGAGGCTCTCTTGGGGGTGACTCTTAGGCCTAAATTTTAAGTAGACTTGCCCTATCCTTTGTGGGGTTAAGTTTCATATGAACAAACCCCAAGACTGGGGGCTCAGCCTATAGCTTTGGTTGTCCACTCTGCTTGTGGGAATATAAAGAATTCAACTTGGGGAAGTTGAATTTCTCCCTGCTTTCACCATCCCCTGAAGGGGGCTTGCAAATACTTTTCCAGTCACTGATCAAATCATTCTGGGGTTCATCGGGGCATCACTCTGGACAAACCAACAAATTTTCATGTGCTACCTGAGATTCCAAGTACTTATGACATTCAATCAAACTACCTACCTGAGTTATATTAGGAAATGCTCTAGTCAAAATATAAATTTTGTATCAAATATTTTTTGCTTTAGTCTCACACATAAGGTGATATTTTAAAGTATTAATTATCATCTATTTTCAGCACACTGCAATAATGACATTCCTTTGTTCTTCCTCATGCAAAAACATAATCCATTAACATTCAGTGTTATTACTGCATGGGTAGTACTTTCTTCTACTATTTTGCCTTCTGGATTTTATATGTCATATCTAATTT
>PVIY010061590.1:0-11192 GCA_004026745.1 Myrmecophaga tridactyla | reverse complement strand
TGGACAAAGCCCTGGGGAAGCTGTTGAAGAAGACTTATGAAATGAGGAGAGAAAGCTAGCAGACATCTCCATGTGCCCTCCCAGCTGAGAGAAACCCTGAACTTCATAGGCCCTTTCCCTTGATGCCTTAACTTGGACATTTTTTGTGGCCTTTGAATTGTAAACTTGGAACAAAATAAATTCTCTCCTTTAAAAGCTATTCTGCTTCTGGTATAGTGTATTCCAGTAGCTTTCAAACTAACACAGAGACCAATAGAATAGAATCCAGAAATAAAACTAAATATCTATGGCAAATTCACTTTGACAAAGTGACAGGACCATTCCAATGTGGACAGAATCATCTGTTCAACAAATGGTACTTGATAATTCAATAAATACACACAAAGGAATGGAGCTGGAATTCATTTCACTCCATACAGAAAAATTAACGCTAAATGGATAAACAACCAAAATTTAGAGGTAACTCTATAAAACTTTTAGAAGAAAACATATGGGAATATCTTCATAACCTTGATTTGGCAATGGTTTCTTAGATTTAACACCAAAAGCACAAGCCACAGAAGAAATTAGACAAATGGGACTTAATAAAAATTTAAAATTTTGTGCACTAGAGAATATTTTCAAGACAGTGAAAAGACAAGTTTTACATGTCCAGAGCCAGAGGAGAATTTTGCCTTAGGGTAGACCATGCCTGTAGCTGACTTTGATGAGATTTTGTTCTGTTTCTGAGTTTGTATTGTATTTGTATCATTACCAAAATGGTTTAAGGCTTTCTGATATTGTCATGGAATTAATGTATTTTGCATTTGGAAAAAACCTGTCTTTTTGGTGTCATAAGGAAAAAATATTTGCCATGGCCATATATCTAATAAGGGGTTACTCTCCAACATATATAAAGAACTGTGACAACTAAACAACAAAATGACAAACAACCCAATTAAAATAAGGGCAAAGGAGTTGAACAGACATTCCACCTAGAAGATGTTCAAAGGCCAATAAGCACTTTCAGCAAACATGTACAGCATCACTGATCATTAAGTAAATGCAAATAAAAAGCACAATGAAACACCACTTTACACTCACTAGGATGGGTATAATTTTTTTTAAAGAAAAATAATTGTTGGCAAGGATGTTGAGAAATAAGAACCCTCATAGATTGCTGGTGGGAATACAAACCATGCAGCCACGAATGAAAACAGTTAGGCACTTCTTCAATAAGTTAAACATAGAATTACCATATGATCCAACAATTCTCTTTGTATGTATATACCCAAAATAAATAAAAAAGTATGTGCATGCAGGAACTTGTACATAGCAAGTTTTATAGCAGCACTAGTCATTATAATGAAAAGGTGGAAACAACTCAAGGATCATCAACAGATGAATGGATTAACAAATATTTTAGTCAGTCATAAAAAGGAATCAAGTACTGTTACTTGCTACAAGATGGATGAACTTTGAAAACATTATGCTAAGTGAAGCCAGACACAAACGGTCATATAGCATATGATTCCTTTTATTTGAAATACCCAGAACAGGCTCATCTACAGAGATGGAAACAGATTAGTCATGACCAAGAGTTTGTCTGTGGCCAGGGGAAGACAGAGACGGTTTTTATTTTCAAGTGATGAAAATTCTCTAAAATTGATTATGGTGATACCTGCACAAATTTTTCAATCCCATTGAATTGTATAAAGGTACACCTCATTTTATTGTATTCCACTTTATTGTACTTCACAGACATTGCACTTTTTAAAAATGGAAGGTGTGTGCCAACCCTGTGCTGAGAAAGTCTATTCGTGTCTTGTTTCCAACAACATGTGCTCACTTCATGTATATGTCAGATTTTGGTAATTCTCACAATATTTCAAACATTTTCATCATTATTATATCTATTATGGCAATCTTTGATCAGTGGTCAATGATGTACTATTGTAAATGTTTTGAGGTACCAAAAACCACACCTATATAAAATAGTGAGCTTAATCAGTCAATGTGTGCTCTCTGACTGCTCCAATAACCAGCCATTCCCTATCTCTCTCCCTCTCCTCAGGCCTCCCTATTCTCTGAGACACAATAATACTGAAATTAAGCTAATTAAAAATGCTATAATGGCCTCTAAGTGTACAAGTGAAAGCAAGAGTCTTGGTAAGGATATAGCTGCCATAATTAGTGATTCCTCTGATGGATCAGTGCAAAGTAAATTGAAAGCCTTCTGGGAAAGAGCCACTGTTTTAGATAACATTACAAACATTTGTGATTTATAGGAAAATGTCAATACATAAATATTAACAGGAGTTTGGAAGAAGTTGATTCCAACCCTCATGGATGACTTTGAGGGGTTCAAGATTTCAGTGGTGGAAGTAACTGCAGATCTGGTGTAAACAGCAAGAAAACTAGCATTAGAAGTGGAGTCTGAAAATGTGACTGAGTTGCTGTAATCTCCTGATCAAACTTTAATGGATGAGGAGTTACTTCTTATGGAGGAGCAAAGAAAGTGGTTTCTTGAGATGGAATCTACTCCTGGTGAAGATGCTGTAAATACTGTTGAAATGACAACAAATAGTTTAGAATATTACATAAACTTAGTTGGTAAAGCAGCAGCAGGGTTTGAGAGGATTGACTTCAATTTTGAAAGGATTTCTATCAAAGAGCATCACATGCTACAGAGAACTCATTTGTGAAAGGAAGAGTCAATTGATGTGGAAGACTTCCTTATGTTAAGGACTTGACTTAACTATCCCTACCATCAAGAATCACCACCCTGCTAAGTCAGCAGCCATTAGCATCCAGGAAAGACCCTCCACCAGCAAAAGGACTCCAACTCACTGAAGGGTCAGATGATAGCATTTTTCAGCAATGAAGTATTTTTAAATTAAGGAATGTACATTTTTAGACATAATTCTATTGCACATTTAAAAATAGACTACAGTATATTGTAAGCATAACTTTCATATGCACTGGAAAACCAAAATAATTGTATGACTCACTTTATTGTGGTCGTCTGAAACCAAAACCTCAATATCTCTCTCTGTGGTGTGCCTGTCCTTTAATGGATGAATTTTATGGCATGTGAATTATACTTCAATAAAGCCACTGTCAAAAACAAAACTCAAACCAAAACCATTCTGGTCTACTTGACCTGTATATCTGTATCTACTCTTTGCCTTATTCTACTATTACCTTTTCCCTTATTCTGCTCAAGCAGAATACCTTAGCCTCTTTAGCCTCCTTCATTTCCTCAAACACTCTGGGCACACTTCTTCTTTTGAACTTTTGTACCTGCTATTTCCTTGGCCTGGAATACTCTTTCCAAGATATCCACATGGTTCCTACTGTCACCTCCTTCAAGTGTTTCTTTAAATATCACCTTTGCAGTGAGTCCCACTCTTGACAACTCCATCTAAAATTGAAACAACCACATCCTGTCTCAGGACACTAATCCCATTTCATCATACCTTAGTTGTTTTTGGCCACAGTTTTCCCTCCTAAAACATTATATATATACTGCTAGTCACATCAGTAGAATATACGCTACATTAAGGCAAGGGTTTTCATCAGCTGTATGTACTGTTGAATGTCTCATGCTTTGAACAGTGCCTGGCACACAGTACATACTCAATAATGTTTCTTCATGGTAATTGCAGTGAATTATAAGGTCTGGTGATTGTAGGAAGAGCTTATTGATGGAGATGTAAATTAAGTTAAGGTTTAAATTGCATGAGTTTGCTAGGTAAAGATCAGTCAGAGTTAAAATTGAAGAGAAAGCAGGGTATAAGCATATGTATGGGTGGTATCTCAGAAGGTATGTGACTTGGTTTACAAGCAGAATGAATAGCAAATGCAAAGGCACATGGACTTACAGCATGGCAGGTTTGAAGAGCTGAAAGGGGTTTGGAATTTCTCCAATGTCACAGCAAAAGAAATCTGGGTTCCATTCACTGGAGATTATATATGGGCCAAGACAAGGCAATAGCATTTAAAGGTTTTCTTTGGAAAGGCAGAGAAACCTTGCTATCCCTTCCTGCACTCATGACCTTTATGAAAATTTAGAAATTGAACTGGAGGTGTTAGGTATGTTAAGAAGACTTTCAGGGTGCACAGTGACTATTTCCTACCACAGCTGCAGAGTGAATATTCCCTACCCCACTACCTAAGAAAAAACTCAGCCTAGGACCCTTTTCATGAGGGTGATCAGGAAGTAGACAAGAGCAAAATCTGGTAATGTTGATGACTGCTAACTATGATAGGGAACTTAAGCCAATCAAAACAAAATGGTACATATACTATTAATCTTTCCTAAAAACAAACAAAAATCAGAAAAGCCCTTTAATTTAGTGAACTTTTTCTGGAAATACATTTCATACAGACATACAAAATGATAAATAGTGCAAGGTTGTTATTTTAGTATTGTTTATAAGCAAAGAAGATGGGAACAATTTATGTGTCTATTTGAAAGGGACTGTTTAAGGAAATGATGCGATGGCCAAATAATAGCATATTACGCAATTATATTAAAAAAGTGGTTAGGGGTGGGCCACAGTGGCTCAGCAGGCAGAATTCTCACCTGCCATGCCGGAGACCTGGGTTCAATTCCCGGTGCCTGTCCATGCAAAAAAAAAAAAAAAGAGGTTAAATATTTCCATGTACCTGAATTCAATAAGCATATGTAAAAATACTGTCCTTCTCCCCCATCTTTGGGAATAAAACAAATTATTTTGTCTTATGTAAATAACACTTTAAATATGCGATAAGTATATTTGCTGAACTCTAAAAATGTATAACAAATTATGAATCTGATATAAATGATATTTAACATTTATTTTATTTTAAAAAAACTGGGATTTCTTAGTAATAAAATTTTACCATTTTTCTCATGTTTGTAATATGGATTACTTATGCATTAACTTAACTTACACAATAATTTTTATAACCATGGAATTTATTTCTTACAAAATAAATTATATCTGTGATGTAGTTCACTGTTAAGTGCATAAATAAAATACTAACATACAAATGAATTTACTAATAATTTTTCACCTAATTTTTCTATATATTAACTTAGTGTTCTGCTTTATTTATTAAAAATTTATACTTGGCATAACAAAGATTTAACACTTTTATTGAAAAGAGAGTGAGAAAATGCTCACAGTGCCAATATGGAAAGATCTTAAAATATATTGTTAAATGTAAAGAAAAGGTACAGAACTATGTATATAGTATGACTTTTTGCATGTAAAATCTGGGGGAAATACTATGCATATAAACATGTACAGAGGTGGGAATGAAATTTATCAATGTATATCTTTGTATATTGTTTTGATCTGTGCATCATGGAAATGTATAACCTATTCAAAAATTAAGATAACATCAGTACATAAGATAGAAGACTGACAAATATAGAATCCACTGAGTGAGGAGAAAGTAGCTGAAAGAAGGCAAGAGGAGTTTGATGTAATTGTTCAAACAATAAAAACTGTAGACTTGATCACCCAGTAGGGTTAAAGGCGAGGGGATTCCTTTTGTATCCAGACATGGTGACTGAACTGGATGGGGAAAATGAGGTAGAAGCTGAGGGTAAATCTGAAGTTTTTGAGGAAATATGTTGATGAATTGGGATATAGAATACAAGTGGAGGAACATGTTGGAAGATGGTGGTGAAGAGTTCAATATGGCCATATTCATGTTGGAAGGGTTGAAGAGCCTCCATTACTAGGCAAATGAAAATATTGATCATGAGTTGATATAAGATGGCTAGTGCTTCAGTTGCTAATGCTGCTGGAATGCAATATACCAGAAATGGACTGGATTTTACAAACGGGGTGTATTAGTTTACAAATGTATAGTTCTAAAGACACAAAAATTGTCCAAATTAAGGCATCAAGAGGATACCATCACTCAAAGAAAGCCAATCGCAACCAGGGTTTCTCTGTCACATGGGAAGGCACATGATGATTCTATGTGTTGTCAAGCATCTGGGTTTCATCTCTTAGCTTAGCATGTCCAAATGTCCATGTCCTTGTTTCATCTCTCTGTTCTCTGTGTCAGCCTTCAGCTCTCTCTCTGACTTTTAATCTCTTCATACAGGACTGCAGGAAAACAATTAAGAACTACATCACCATCTAATCAAAAGGTCCCACCCAAAGTTGGGTGGCTCACATCTTCATGGAAACAACCTAATCAAAAGATTCCACAATAGGTCTGCCCTCACAAGATTGGATTAGAAGAACATGGCTTTTCTGGGGTACATAACAGCCTCAAATCAGCACAAGTAGTAACAGTGGAAGAAAGGTGAAAGTGCTTGGATTTTGTACATATTTTGAAGGAGGAGACAACAGGATTTGCTTATGTATAGGATAAATGGTGAGATAAAAAGAGAAGGGCATCGATGACTCTAAGATTTTGAATTGAGCCACTAGAAGGATGGAGCTGCTATTCATTGAAATGGGAAAGGACAGCAGAAGAGAAGGTTTGAAGTTAGCCTACAGGGTGATAGTTTAAACCATGGAAATGGATATGCTCACCCAAGGATAAAACAGATGGACAAAAAAAGGGGCCCAAAACAGAATGCTGGAAAATACAAACATTTAAATGGCAGGTAGTAGTAATCCAACAAGGAAACTAAGAATTGTTTGTCCAAGAAGTGGATGAAAAACTAAGTGAAAAGAGTAACCCAGAAGCCATAAAGGGAAAATGTTCATTAATGCCCAGTGCTGCAGAAACTGTTGCTTAAGGTTGGACAGAAACAAGTTCATTGATATGGTGATTATCTTCTCTGCTGATTTTAGTGAAAATAACTCTAGGTGGTAGTGGAAGTAAAAAGTAAGGCTAGAGGGCAATTTGATGGTGGCTCAATGGCAGAATTCTCTTAATTCTGCCATGCTGGAGACCTGGGTTTGATTCCTGGTGCCTGCTCATGCAAAAAAAGAAAAAGAAAATAAGCAAGGCTAGAGTGTTTGTTGAACAACTAATTCTAGAATTCTAGAACAGGAGAGTGAAGGACCAAGGATAACCAAGAAAATACTGAATAGTAAGAAGGAGAAGGTAGAAGAGAGAGTGAATCCAGAAACACACTGTAGTAGCTTGAAGCTGAAAAAGGTCATGTTCTTTTAATACAATTTCTGTGGGCATAGACCTACTGTAGGTGGTATCTTCTGATTAGGTTATTTTGATTGGGATGTGACCTACTCCTTAACCCCCTTACTGTAGTACTTTATAAGAGGATGAAACACATGTAGAAGCTAAGAGATGAAATAACTCTTAGATGCTTAGAGAAGCACCCAGAGAAGCTGAGAGACAGAGCAGGCAGAAGTTGAAAGCAACGAACCCCAGGAGAGAAGGACCAGCAGATGCTGGCCATGTGACAGAGGTGTCCCAGATGTTGGCAGCCTGTCTTCAGAGTCCATAAATTGTAAGCTAGTAAATCCCCATTGTAAAAGCCAGTCCATTTCTGGAATATTGCATTTCACGAGCTTTAGCAAACCAAAAAACACTTATGCATATATGAACACATGATATATGACAAAGGTGATACTACAGATTTTTTGGGAAAGAATTCAATAAATCATATTGGGAGATTATTGTTTTAGTTTTCTAGGCTAAGCTCCTCAGGCAAATACCATGCAATGGGTTGGCGAAAAAATCAGAATTCATTAGCTTACAGCTTTGAGGCTAAAAGAAAGTCTGAATCAAGGTGCCATCAAGGCAATGTTTTCTCCCCAAAGACTGTGGAAAGAATTCCAGAAGGAGCTGGCTGCTGCCAATTTGTGACCATTAGTTTGTTGTATGGCAAGGCACATAGTAGCCGTTCCTGATCTCTCCCTTCTCTTCCAGATTTCATTCATGTTCAGCTTCTGGTTGTTCCCTCTGTGGCTTTCTCTCTGTTTGAATTTCATTCCACTTATAAAGGTTCCAGTAATAGGATTAAGACCCATCCTGATTGGACTGGGCCACACCTTAACTGGAGTAATCTCATCAAAAGGTCCATTTTACAATGGGGTCACACCCACATAAATGGATTACATTTAAGAACATGTTTTTCTGAGGTACATACAGCTTTCCAAACCACCACAGTTATTTATACGGAAAAATAAAAAAAAAAACAGATCTCAATTGTACACTATACACAAAATCAATTCTAGGTAGATTAAAAGCTTAAATGTAAAAAAAAGTTAAAGTATCAAAAGAATGAGTAGAAAAATATCTTTTTTACCTCAGGGTAGGGCAGATTTCCTTAAATATGATGGGGAAAGTATAAACCATAAGGGAAAACACTGATACATCTTACTATATTAAAATTAAGAACTTGTTCATCAGAAAACAACATAAAAAATGAATAGGTAAGCTACACAGGGAAAAATGTTTGCAATATATATAACTGATAAAAGATTGGTATCTAACATGCTGTAACATGGATGAATCTTGAAAGCATTTTGCTGATCAAAATAAGCCAGACACAAAAGAACAAATATTCTATGATTTTAATTATATAAAATATCTAAAATAAGCAAATAAATAAAGGCAGAAAGTAGATGAAAGTTTACCGTGGCAGGGGTGAAGCAAAGAGTGGGGAGTTATTACTGAAATATCTTGGTAATAGATGGTGATGATGGCAGCACAACATTACAAATGTAATTTGCACCACTAAAAACCAAAACAACAGTATCTAGAATAAACAAAGAATGTCTATAAAGCAATAAAAAAGAAAGTTAAGCAGAAAACAAAAAAAGATGCAGACATTTCACATAAAAGAAAAAATTAAAACCAAAAAAGTCAACCTTCATAGTAATCAAGGAAATGCAAATTAAAGCCATTTTATATCTACCACATTGAGAAAACAAAACTCTGGCAATACCAAAGGGTTGGCAAAGATGTGCAACAATGGGATCTCCTACAGACTGCTACTGGTGTATAAATTGGTAAAAACTAGAACACTGTTTTTGGTAAATAAAACAAAGCAAAACTAAACAAAACAAAACCCTTTACTAAGCAAGACCTTTCTTAGGTATATATACTAAAGAAATCATTGCACTTAAACCCAAGGAGACATGTAAAACAAGGCATATAGTATCATGTTGGAAGCAACCCAGAGGTCCATTAATAGGAGACTGGGGGAATAATTCTCATATATTGACCAATGGAATGCTATACAACAATGAAAACTGATGAACTAGTGCTACACAAATTAAAATGGAAGAATGGCATGAACATAATACTGTGGAATAAAGCAAAGCACCGAATAAGTAGAAACTATGAGCACATAAAATATGCAAAACTAAACAATATTATCTTGTTTTGGAAATAAATATGTACAAAAAGTATAAAGAAATGCATGGCAATAATCCACCAAATTTAGATCAATGGTTACCTGTGGGTGGAAGGAAAGGGATAGGGATCAAGGAATGGTACACGGGGACTTCAGCTATGTTGATAATATTTTCTCTCTTAAGCTTAGTACACAGGAGTTCATTGTATTATTCTATATAGTTTTTATATTTTTTTGTTTTGAAATTTCATAATAAAAATTTTAAAAAGGTAAGATAGAAGAAGAGAGAGAAAAAGAAGGGCAGGGAAAAAGTAGGCAGCAGTAGGCAGGGTTGGGTAGGAACCACTTAATAATGGTTGATTACTATGATTGCAGTTATATGTTGTTTTTCTGTCCCTATGAACAACAAACACAATACCTTAAAAGGATCCTGAACCAAAGAATGAGTGGATAATAAGAGAGATACATCACCTTATTTTTTTTTCCAGTAGGAATAGTAGTAAAGTTTATTAAAAGATACGTTTACCAGTGAGACAGAGTCCACATTAAACAGGTTAACACGGGCATGCCCAAGGGAGGGATGCACACTGAGTGGAGTGGGCCAACTTGTTTTATAGGAAAGTTTTACCAGTGGCAGGTTTCCATAGTAACCTTTGAATAATAGTGTCCTCTTTGTTCTAAGAGGAGATAGCAGAATTCATGGTTTGTTGTCACATACCTAAAATTTGTCTGAGCAAATGGTTAACAATTTTTATGACCCTAAGCTTCCTATTCATTAACTAAAATTTTGCTTTGGGCCCAGAATTTTCCAAGCTTTTATGGTTTGGGGAGGTTTGTGGGCTTTAAGGAAATTTTTTTTCCAGGAAGTTTGCAACTCTGTGTTAGTTCCTTTGGAGCTAGATAGGAAACAAGGGATTGGAGTTGTCTGTTAATTTTTTCAGAGCTGAATAGGAAACAAGAGACTTACAGTTGTCCTATTTTAACCTACTTCAATTCCCAAATGAAAGAATTCAATCAATTTAATCTTAAAGTGAGGTTGAAGTATAATTTTTTTATATTTTTATAGAGTTGACAGAGTTCATGTAGGAATATGCAAAGTTGCTGACAATGTTGGAAGGGTTGGGGGATATTGAAAAATGCAAAAATATTATGATGTTACAATATACCCTATCCCACCACTCTTAGAATCTTTCCACCACCTCTTCTGCACAAGTGCCTGAGTGTGGGAATAGGATGTTACAGTTTTACAGCTTGCAATGCTGAGAAATGAGAAAACAATAATATTTGGAGGAAGGCAACTATGCTCTGGCTCACTTAGATCGGTCTTGCCCAACCCCCACCCCATCATCTTGTCATTTGTTTTGTCATATAATGATGTCCTGGACACACTTGAATGTGGACCGCTAGTGTGCAGTTGAATTAGGAGTTCTGGTGCCCAGGATGCCACTTTTAGTAATTATCCAGATTGAGCTGCTCCAAGCAGATGTTACAGATAGGTAAGTCCTGCTTAGATGTACTCATATCTAGAGACACTTGGGGCTCTGAAATTTCAATATTCTTTGGTGAGATCCAAAAGATCTTGGTTGGGGGTGGCCAACAGGACTTTTGGAGGAGCTCTGCTCTCCCTTGGGGGCTCGATGTACTCTCAGACCCAGTGTCCTGCCTTCTCACCTTGTGGACAGGGCCCTGGAAGCTCTCTCTATCTTCAGGACTCCTTTGGTCTTTGGGGGGTGTCATGGTTAGGGACATGTGTCAACTTGGCCAAGTTGTGGTACCTGTTTATCTGATTGGGCAAGCGCTGGTCTGTCTGTTGCAATGAGGACATTTCATAGGATTAGGTCACGATCACGTCAGCTGCATCCACAGCTGATTCCATTTGTAATCAGCCAAAGGGGAGTGTCTTCTGCAATTAGTGATGCTAAATCTA
>PVIY010061589.1:0-11198 GCA_004026745.1 Myrmecophaga tridactyla | reverse complement strand
GATATAGCTTTCACGATGAGACTCTGTGAATGTGAAAACCTTGTGTCTGATGCTCCTTTCAGCTACTATATCAACAGAAGAGTAGAACATATGGAATAAAAATAAATAATAGGGGGAACAAATGTTAAAATAAACTTAGTTTGAAATGCTAGTGATAAATGAAAGCAAGGGGTAAGGGGTATGGTATGTATAATCTTTTCTTCTCTATTATCGTTTTATTTCTTTTTCTGATGTCTTTTTATTTCTTTTTCTAAATCGATGCATATGTTCTAAGAAATGATGAATATTCAACTATGTGATAATATTAAGAATTACTGATTGTATATGTAGAATGGAATGATATCTTAATGTTCTTTTGTTAAGTTTTTTAATTAATAAAAAAGTTTGTAAAAAAAAATACAACTGTAATGTTTAACTTCAAAAAAAAAAAAAAGTATTGTGCATGCTCTTGAATAAAAACAACAAAATACACCAAACTAAAACACAAAAAATAAAACCCATGGAGGTAAGTTTTTCATGCTTAGGGCATACATAACAGATTAGAGTTGAAATAAATTACCACGCCTTGAAATTTTTCTCTAGGGCCCAGTCTCAAAATATTTCCCCATGATATAAGAGTTTCTAGCATGTATTCTCTCTTTGCTTTCCCCTTTTATCATATAGGCTCATTTGCATAGGGTGAAGAAAATTTCTACAAAATAAATCAAAGTCAGGAATAAAGATAATTATATCTTTTTCTTAGGTGCAGGAATGAACTCAAGTCAAAAGCATGGCAACTTTAAAGCATAGTGGACAATATAAAATTGTAGCCTTTCTACCATTTGACATAAATTTTTTAAATCTTGATATGAATGAGATATAGATTTTTAGCAATATTTTGACTTTTTAATTTTATCACATAGAAATCATTTTTATTAAGCTATGCAATCCTTTTTAGGAACTTTTAGAATAAACTGAAAACTTCATATGACTTTCAAATCCCTTGGAGTAACATTCCTGGAGTAAAATCTCCATATTTCTTGAGTGATTTATAGCTTTCAACAACCATATACTATAAGATTAAATAATTTGCTCCATTCATTACTTCTTTGTTTCTTCATCGCCTCATATGTGACAGGCATCGGGTTAAGTATCTGAAATTCCTACATGTATAACACAACACATATACACAAGAAATATTTGCTTCTCTGGAGGTAAAAGATAATTATCTGGAGGTAAGCATGTGATTGGGCAATTTTATTTCTGGAAATACGATAGTTATTCAGAAAAACCCTTCCAGAAAATGATACCTAAAAATACTGAACATATTTTTTAAAATAGTACATTTTTGTGTTATCTGAGCTGATGAGAAATTAAAGGAAATCTTGATGGCTGTGAATGACAAGACATGACTTCACAGAAGCAGACAATTTCAAGTCAGTGTTTCCCTGAGGATATCTGCCAAACCTGGTGGTCAGGGCTGTATGGGAAAGCAGAGACAAAGTGTGGAGTCTGTGTAAGAGGAGATGTAAGAGCAAAGAAATAATCTCAAACCCAATGCCACCAAAAGGCGACACTCTTTGTAGGTGAACTTGGAAAAAAATATTTTCAGGAGATTGGGGCGATGTAAACAATCATGAAGGAAAGTCACCAGAAAAATTGCAGTGGAGGTTCCAAGTCAAAATACTACAGATTTTGGAAAGACACATATGGACTATGAAATAAATTGCAATCATATGTTAAACATATATATTTCTTTCTTAAAAAAATATAAAATAATATCAAAATTTTGAAAAACAAGAGATTTTCAAATATCACTAGGCAGACTTGGAAAAAAAAAGAACCAAATGATGAATGTGGAAATAAAGGCATTAGCCAAAAGAGAGTATACAGACAAAAAGACTGAAAATGTGAAATATGGGTAGGAAAACAGATGATAGAGAAGGTATCTGAGGTTTCAGAAGCATAAAAGAAGACTGGGAACAAGGAAGTATTCAAAGTTAATGGGTTAGGAAATCCAACAGATAAAAAGAAGGGTAAAAAAAAAAAGACACTTTGCAACGAGATAGCAGACAAAGAGAAAATCTCAAGAGGGACAAGATAAATAACTTCAAACAAATAAGAATTAAGCTGGCAGTCTTCTTAAAAACATCAGTGGAAGCCAAAAGAACATATTAAAAGTTCTGGGAGAAAATTAGTATCAGGCTATAATTTTATACTCAGTAAAACTATATTTTGAGTATGAGGATAAGATAAAGACATGATTCATGTGCCCAGGAAAGACACTTAAAACATAGGCTTTTGGAATTTGAGACATAGCCCAAATTATAAAAAGTCTCTTATGTTTGTTTTCTGCTTTGGAAACTTTATACCGTAATTTCGTATTTGTTGTGTGATCTGAGCCATGTTTTTGTAGTGATATTGCTGCCTCAGATAAGAGTTTATGGTTTCCCAAATTAAGAAAAAGATTTTTTAATTAACTTTTTAAATGCAAAAATAATATATAATCAGTCCAGATGACTTGGAAAACACTGAAAAGCATGTAAGGTGTTGGGAAATAGCCCAACATAACACAATATCCCATTCCTCAGAGATAATCACTGCTAATATTTCGGTTCAAAATCTTCCTATATTTTCCCATGTGTGTGTCCTCTAATAGCTTACCTTTCCTTTTAAAAGATACCATAAACAATATTACTATATCAATCATCTTTGCTACTACAAATTTTAAATGGATAAATAGCCTTTCATCATATGAATATTGCATTCACAATTAGCTTCTCTGATAATTTGAATTCTCATACAGCAAATATTTACTTCTTTTCTGTCCTATTGTAGATGGCTTTCTATCTTTGTTGATGTTGAGCTTGGCTATGGAACTTACTTTGACTAATGGAAGTCAATGGATTTTATTCAACTAGAGTTCTTGAATCTGTTTGCCCAGATTATCGTGACTCTAGTGCTTTGATGAGTCACCATAGTGTCATAGATAAACTGAGGCATTTAAAAAAAATTGTTAATGTTTATTTAACCAACAAAAATTCACAAATAAGGCAACACCCAACCAAAAGTAGTAATGAGCTCTGCTGAGGGAGTAGAAAGGGAAAGCTTATATAGAGCAAAGACAATAGCAAGTGAAGGAATGTTCCGATTGGCTGATGTTACGTTTCCAGTTTGCATAGGGAGGTCTTACAGAGTGGTGAGCAGATAAATATTGATTAATATGGTACACATCCATTCTGATAAGCTATCTCTACTAGACAGAAACTAGGTGTTACTTATCTGTGATCCTACAGTGTTCCATTGCTCCATTTTCTCCAAAAGCCCTGGTAGGTCAATTGTTTTTGTCTTCTGGGAAATTCTTTCTGTCAAAGTAGTCCCTCTCAGCAATGCCCAATACAGTCAACCATTTTATTTTACTTAACACTCTCCCCTTCTGGTCATTTTTCCAGTGATCTCATTGCCACTAGCCACCACCATGGGTCTCTTTTTTTGATGGGGAGTCAAGTAGGTTAAGGACAGTTTTTCTGTCCCCCTTTTTCCCTTCTTGATTGCATTGAGGTTCATTGAGTGACTGCTCAATTATATTTAAGACCCTTGGAGTGGGATTACTTACTCAGTTGAATGGATTACAGTATGGTCCTCTCTCAGAGTCAAGGTGTCTTTTATTTATTTTTTTTTCACAGTCTGCTAGAAACAGTCTCATCTCTATCTCAATTTTCATTTGATTAGTATTTTAAGAGCAATAATTTATCTTGAGATGACAAGAATTTGAACGGAATCTTGAAAAACAGCTTGTACCACAAAAAATAAAAACATACTAACTGATTATCACAATGAAAAGCAAAAATCCAAAGCATGCTAGTTGTCCTCATATTCCATTAAACCAAGACCAAGGTCAGGAAACAGGTCTGTCCATCAAAATGTTTGAGCTTGACTAATATCATGAAACAGCTCAATGCAAACCTTTAAAATACCCCTTATACCAGATTTATTAATTTTAAAGTAAAATTGAACCATGTAGTTATCTGCAGTTTACAAAGGGAATGCAAAATAGCTCAGATAATGAACAGGAGCAGAATCTGATAACCCACAGGGGTATGTTCTAGTTTTCTATTAAAATATAAAATTTATTTTTATAGTCATCCCCCTCTTGATCAAAGATAACTCCAAAAAACGGTTATTCTTAACTGTAAAATAAAGCTGGTTTCATTAGATTTGGCTTGATTATTTACATACATGCAGCAAGTATGGTAGCTTACCATATAGGCTTTTTTATGCTTGCTTTGCTGGAAGTTTTCATAAGGAACTTTTGGAAAGACTTGTTCCCTAAAACAATGAAGGATAAGCTCAATATAAAGCACAGATGATTATTGTGATAAGATACAGAAACTTTGCCTCCTGGTCATATCACTCAGATGGTTAAGAAAAATCTTTTCCAACCTCTTACTAAAAGCAGACTAATAGTTCAATAAAATATTATTTTGACAGAGAGAAAACCAAATTCTAATTTTGTGTAGATACTATCTAATAAGAAAACTCTTGAAATCTTATATACCTATCAAATCTTAGCCAAACTTGATTACAAAAAATAAAATCCCTTTTCCACAGATCTTCTATAACTCCTGGATCCATTCAGGTTTTGTCCTATACATTCCTATTTCTCATTCTGCAACAACCAGCCATTTTGCTTCAGGGCAAAACTACTCTCTTTTTTTCCCTATTAAAAATACAAACTGCAAAGCTTACATGTTTAACTTAACAAAAAGATCTTGAAAAATGTCTTTAAGCAAACATTCTACAAAACACAACTACTCTTGAAATAAAGTTTCTCAAAATAATAACTCAATTTTGTTCAGCAAAATTGACTTTTTCCATCTCCTTAAACATCTAGTAGATACAATACTAGCTTATTTGCTCAGCAATTCCATATAAATTTAGGAGGAAGGTACCCACGTATGATAAAATTGCATTGTACTTAACATTGATAACTCAGAAGACTAGGTGTTTTAATTTAATGAACACCATTAAACTAGTTCCATCTGACAAAGGTTAACCTAAATTATGTGAACCTGAGTTTTCAAAGCAATTGGGTTAGTTTTTATAATACTTCTCTTGAAATTTTTTTTTACATTGGCAGTGTTAGAAGTTTAGCTTCTTTAAATTCCTGGGATTTTAGGAGTATTTAATATATACATATATATGAGCTCTTATTTATCTTTAAATCAATTTGACTAGCGCTCTTTTGAGAAATTTTATAAATTAATTTAGTAATACCATCTGGATAAAGAGAAAGATCATACATCAAACATACAGACAGACACAAATAGGGACTTTACGGCTTCAATATAAAAATTTTCAGCCATGAGTCAGACATAAAAACACAGAAGTACAGAAAACATCGAAATTCAAAACTCACTAGCTCATAAAAAACAGCTGGCTTTCTTATTCTTTCCCTATTCTCACATTTTTATCAAAATTTGTTCTTGGCAGGTGGGACAAGTTGAGGTTCATTACTTAATACGAGAGCTAAAGCTATCCCACTGACATTTGTGGAGGAAACTTTTAAGATTTTCTGATATGGAAAACTTATAGAAGCTTTGCCTTATTTCATGGACCTATTTGACCCTCGGATTTATTGTGGAGTGAGGGATCCTGTAGGTCCCTTTCTGGGTCAGTTCCTTCAGCTTTTGCCTTCAAGCATCAAGTAACCCCGGCTCATATCACCCAAAAGAATTCTCATTTATTTTGTGAGTTCTTTCTTTGACTATGGATTAAAACTTGCAGTGATCAGAATGCCAGGGTCTGTGAAGGGCCTAAACTTAAAGGGCATCTGTCTAGCTTTCTTACCTTTATCATCTTCCAAGTAAAAGGGAAAATGAGAACGAGGGTTAGCAGATTCAAAATAATTAGGCAAAGGAGGATCAGAAGAAAGGGCTGAAGCCATAATATGAATGACGTCAGTTTGTTTACAGTCTTGTCAGTGGTCTCAGCTTCTTGTTTCTTATGTTTTTTATGGGCTTTTGTAAAGAACTTTTTAATGAACTATTATGGTATCACTAATACTTTTCAGTGTCTCAACATACCAATTAAAAAAAAATGTTTCATTGTTTTGGGGGTATTCAGGATCCTCTTTTTTTCTAGGATGCCTCTTCATGAATAACCTTGTCTAAACTAAAACTTCCCCTTCATGCCCACTATAGCTCTGAGCTATCTTTAGTATAGAACACATTTTCTAGGCATCCAGTGATCACTTTCTTTCCCTTCCAAGAGGTCCCTTTTCCAAAGGGTGTGTCTCTTACCTGAGGACTTTGCTGGACTCAGTCCAGTTTTATTGTGTAAAAATAAACTCAGAAAGTTCAACACAAGGCTGTGATGCTTGGATCCAAGAGGGGCTTACCCATGGCCTCCATGACAGTGAAAGCAGTGAGCACAGCATGGTTCTGTGGGTACATTTGCCTGGTTACTAATTGCTCTTGGGAGCTACCAGGGAGTTGAGGCTGGGGCTTGGGGGTCTCCTTTGGTTCCCACTTCTAACACCAGATTTTAAAATTTTGTTTTACTTTATTTGGGCAACAAACAATTCATGAATTGGTTAGCACCAAACCAAAAGTGGAAAGGAGCTCTACCAAGAGCACAAAAAGAGGAAGCTTGAGTAGGGTAAAGGTGGAAGCAAGAGAGGACATGTTTAGATTGGCTGTTGTTAGGTTTCCATTTTACATAGAGGGATCTTACAGAGTTGGAAACAGATATAATATGCTTGTCCCTTATGATAAGGTGTAACCTTCTGGACCAAAACTGGTTTATCATTAGGTGTTGCTTATCTGCAGTTCTGTGAGGTGCATTCCATTGATCCATTTTTTTCTGAAAACCCTCACAAGTCAATTGCTTTTGCCTTCTGGAAAGTCCTTTCTGGGAAAGGGGTCACTTCTGACAACATCCAATGCAGGAAGCCTTTTCATTTTGCTTAACAATAGGTAACTGATGTTCTTTCAGCTTAGGCCCCCAAATATACAAATGTGAAACAAGCCTGAACCCAAACTGGGTCTTGGAGCAAAGCCTATCCAATGCAGGGCTACCCAGTCAGGCCTAGCCTAGCTCAGCCAATCTCAGCTGACCTGAAGACTCATGAGCATGCGAATGAGAATAGATGCTTCATGTTACAAACCACTGAGTATGGAAATGGCTTTTACATGCATTATTGTGACAAAAGCTGATTAATACAATTGTAATTAGACATTATTTCTAGTTTTGCTATTAAGAATAGTGCTTCATTGAACATATCACTACAGCTTTTTAAAAAAATTATCATTATTCCCTTTTAAAAGAGGAGGAATCTGAGACTTGGTTTAAGTTTGTGACCCAACAGCACACAGATGTTAAGTGGCAAAGTCATAATTTGAATCTGGGACTGCCTGATGCCAAAGTCCATGTTTTTTTTTTTAAGTTGCTGCATTGCCTGCATCTAAAAATGTATATTCTTTTGGGATGCTAGTGTTTTAAACAACAGAGAATGACTTTGACTGGGAATATATATATTTTCTTATTTTCACTGGCATTTAAAACTTAATATTGCACCAAAATTGTGTTATGTGAAATACTAAGCCCTCTATATCCATTACTTAAAGCAACTTATTTAGTTTGTTAGGCTACACCAGCAGATACCATAAAATGGGTTGGCTTTTAATAATGGGAATTTATTAGATTATAAGCTTACAGTTTTCAGGCTGAGAAAAATGTCCAAATCAACGTAGCATCAAGGCAATGCTTTTTTTCCCAGAGACTGGCTGCCTATGATCCTTGGCTTCTTTGCCAAACAGCAAGTCAAATGGTAGCACCTCCTGGCCTCTCCCTTCCTTCTCTTCCAGGTTTCTCTCTCTAACTCTAAATTTTATTCTCTTAGAAAGAACTCCAGTAAAGAGAATTTAAATCCACCCTGAATGAGGTGGGCCACATCTTAACTTAAGTGGCCTCATCCAAAAGTCCTACTTGTAATGCGTTCACACCCGCAGGAACCGATCAGCTTTAAGAACATGATTTTCTGGGGTATATACAGTTTCAAACCACCACAAAACTTAACTTGGTACAATGTTTTCACTAAATCAGACATTAAATAAGACTGTAATTTGTCATGGATAATTCAGGTTTGCTATAAGAATGAATGCCTTGCTAAAACTTATGATTCTTAGTTCTCTTCTTTAAATAGGTATCTTTTTTTCATAACATTACTATAGGTTTATTCATACATTTACAAACATACATAGAGTGAGATAATACTTGAAAGAGTGTGGCAGTATTTCAGGGCTTTTTATGAGGTGTCTGTGATTTTACATTTATTCACACTGGACAGGGTGAGAAGGGAGCAATACATATCTGTGTATGGGCAATCACACAAATTGGTAGCTGTCAAAAGAATCCCATGTTATGCTTATGTTTGATGCTTAAATGGTCCGTTTAGAATGAAAATGTGTCTGTATGTTAAGAAAATCACCACCCATTTCTTTATGTTCAGCAAATACTTCATTTGACATGATATAGACCAAAAAAAAAAAAAAAAGAATTTAATTGGAATAACATCAATAGGTCAAAAATAATCTTCATGAGCCCTCTAGTAAATAACCTTTCTGACACTGAGATCCATGTACATATCAAAGGGAGGGATTATGGCACTGGGTATCAATTTGCAAATAGAAGTTTCTGTATATGGCCCTTATATAACCTAACTCTGTTAGGTTACACTCATACAATATTTTGCTTAGCGATGTTACATCACAAAAAGAGAGACTGAGTTAACTAAATAACAACTATAGGTCAGCTTTGTCTTTCAAAAAATTCAGTATGCATTTAAATGCATACCTCATACCTTTGAAGACATAAAGTGGAATGAAACGTAATTGTGAAAGAGGTACAAGCAAATTTCTTAAGCTAGGAGGAGCCACTGTGTAGCTGGAGATTTCAGACAAAATCAGTCATATCTTTTCAGTTGTCTTGAAGGAGAAGTATAATTGGAGGTAGTGGTTCTGGGCAGGGGAAGTAGGGGAAATTCATAATGTGAATTCATTCCATAATATGATGGAATGAAATGAGCCTTGTTTGGGTAACAACAAGAGTCATGAGAGATTTATGAAAGTTAACACATGAAAGGGAGGTTGAGTGTCCATGATAAGTGACGATATATATATATAGATAGATAGATAGATAGATAGATAGATAGATAGATAGATAGATAGATAGATAGATAGATATGTGTATATAGTTATATTAATATAGATGTAAATATAGATAGGGTACAGATACACATATACAGATATAGATATATAAGTGTATATACATATGTATCTATATATATATCATCACCCATCATGGACACTCAACCTCCCTTTCATCTGTAATATAGATGTACGTACATACACAGAGCTGAAAGTATGTATTTCCATATTAAGCTCAGAATATTATAATTATGCAGGGTTATGCATGCAGGCATAAGAATTATCTGAATTTACTTCCTTTATCCAGAGCAAGGTTGGGCTCAGGCATCATGCATGCCAACACTATAACGAGTGTGAATTGTCAGCACTGACAGTGGGCATCAGCGTCTTAGCCCTCAGGCTCCTCACACCAGCACGCTCCATAGAAGAAGTGAGTTCAATAGCATCTTCCTCCATATTAATCTTATTTGTTCTAATATATTCAGGACATGTTGGACCATGGGATTTGCAGATGTATCCAACTGTTCTCTGAGGGAGCTTAAGCTGAAGGGCGTAGGCCTGGGTCATGACCAACTATTCCTCAGGCCCTAAGAACTGCTTGAAAACCACAGTTTACTCATTGAGCATCCAAGCCCATGGATGTCTGTGGCATTTCCCTTCACTCCAGGGATTCTCAGATCTTCTTGGTCCACAAAGAGTTTGCCAATGAAATGATGTCATAATGGATGCACTAATGAAGCACTGCCAGCAGATGCTCACAAAAACAGAAAAAAAAAATTACAGCCCTGTCAAATGCTTCCTTGCCTTCCCAGAATCATTTCTGAAGAGTCACTGCTAGCCAGATGTAAACTTAATCCACTGTAGTCAGCTATTTTGGGGTGACTCTACTTCCACATTGCTGACCATAATCATTTCTTGCTGTAGGAACCCTATACTTGTTGTATGTGAGTCTTTCTTTTGTTTGCCCATACTGGCTGCTTTATGTTTGATTTTAGGTATCTATTAGCATCCAAGAAAACCTTGCTTTACTTGCTAACATTCACCTAAAAAGATGGCTCTTTTTTCAGTGTTTATAAAATGGCTCTCAGATATAGATCAAAGAAGCTAATTCCCACGCTCAATCTAATTTAGCTGAAAACCACAAGACTAACCATATCCTACTTTCTTTAGCATATACGTGGTGGGCCAGAAAGTGTCGGCTCCAAGGAACAATAAGCACATGGCACTCACCTCCAAAGACTTCCTGCCCATCTGGTCTCCACTGCCCCTTATTCAACAATCAAATGGCAAGAGGGTATAACAAACAGGCTTTCTCCTCAGCAGTCATGGTGAATCAAGGAAAATACTTCTTTCTCCATGTCAAGAAATGTATATTAACACTACAGTAAAATACTCTTTGACACTTTAGAGTTCCACCTAAGGTTTCATTAAAATTTCACTTCAGTGAAGGAATTTGTGCCCTCTGTCATTACAAATCAAGGTCAATGGGAGACACGAAGTTCTCTGCATTATCAGATGGTGGGTATGATTTGCCATTGTGTCTGTGCTGTTTCTTACTCCAAAAGAATTCTTACAAGCTTCTATTTGCTGTAACACACTGAGCAACAACATTATGTGTTCAGTGTGCTCTCCTGGGAAAATGCCAATTGTGCTGGTTTGAAATGATGTATGTACCCTAGAAAAGCCATATTTTAATCCTAATCCCATTTTGTAAAGGCAGCCACTTCTTCTAATCCCTTTTCGGCACTGTTTGTCTGAAACTGATTAGATCATGTCCCTGGAGATGAGATTTAATCCAGAGTGGTTGTTAAACTGGATTAGCTGGAAGTGTGTTTCCATCCATCTGGGTGGGTCTTGATTAGTTGCTGAAGTCCTATAAAAGAGGACACATTTTGGAGATTCAGAGAGTGATTCAGAGAGAACAGAGCAGAATGACATAGCCATAAGAAGCAGAGTCCACCAGCCAGCGACATTTGGACATGAAGAAGGAAAATGCCTCCTGAGAAGGTT
>PVIY010061588.1:0-11189 GCA_004026745.1 Myrmecophaga tridactyla | reverse complement strand
GTGACTTTAAACAGTCAAAATTTGTATGCACACAGCTCTGAAGACTAGAAATTCAAGGTCAAGTTGCTGACAGGACCATGCTTCCCCTGAAGTATGGAGGGAAGAATCTGTTCCTTGTGTCTCCTGACTTCTGGCGGTGGTTTGTTGGCAATTGATGATTTTCTCTGTAGTGGTTGTCCCCTGGTGTTCTCTGAGCTATCGGTCTGTGTCCAATTCTCACCTTAATATAAGGACAGGCAGTACCAGATAGGGTTCAATAGGGACCATATTGGATTCGTTTGACCAGGTCTACGCCCAAATAAACTACTCCCAAATAAATTCACCTGCTGAGGCTTTGGGGGATTAAGACATATCTTTTGAGGGTCACAATTCAGTCTGTAACTGCATCTCTGTTTATGGGGAAATTGGTCTGTGTTTACATTTTTCGGTGATATCTATTTTGCAAGATTTTGTTATTTAGTGACATAAAGTAAATTGAGAAATGTTTCCTGTTCCTGTTTTCTGAAAGTGTATGTGCAACATTGATATTTTTTCCCTTAAATGTTTGAAAGATTTCATCTGGGCAGCCATGTGATCCTGTAGTTTACATAGTTTGAAGATTTTTTTAAAATCTTCAATTTCTTTACTAAAGGGTACCTCTTGATTTTGTATATTGTCTTTTCTCAATGTAAGGGAATTGCAGTTTTCACGAGCTATTTCCATTTTATCTAACTTAAAAAATTGACTGGCATACACTTGTTTCAAATATTTACTTAAGGTCCTAAATGCCTTTTTTTAAAAAAACTTTTTTTATTAATTAAAAAAATTAACAAAAAACATTAAGATATCATTCCATTCTACACATACAATCAGCAATTCTTAATATTATCACATAGTTGCATATTCATCATTTCTTAGAACATTTGCATTGATTCAGAAAAAGAAATAAAATGATAATAGAGAAAAAAAGATTATACATATCATACCCCTCACCCCTCACCCCCATTTACCACCAGCATTTCAAGCTGAATTCATTTCAACACCTGTTCCCCCCACTACCCATCCCCATTCCACATGTTCCACACTTCTGCCGATATTACTTTGATATTTTTAGACATACACACATTTATAATTGTTTGGGTTTATTCATTGATTTTTTTAAATAATTACAAACTATTTTTTATATCTTTATGATACTCCTTGACTTGAAGTCTATATTGTCTGATTGTAATGAAGACAATTTATTTAAAACAATTGACCATTTCCATGTGATAAAGGCAGCCTCAAAAATTTCCAAATTATCAACATCCTCAAACTATGATCCCTAAATTCAAAGCAGAAATAATGTAATAAGAGAACTAGCTACATACTTTTTTACACATCTCACATTTTGGAAAATAATAAATCCCTTATGACTTACCATAAAAAATATTTTAAATTAAATGACAATGTTAGTAGGGCCTATAGAAATCTATAGAATACAGGAAAAACAAGACTATATATAAATATATATAGCTTTAAAACATCCTTATAAAACATGAAAACAAAAGTAACAGGTGTTGTATTAGTTAGGGTTCTCTAGAGAAGCAGAATCAACAGGAAACACTCACAAATACGAAATTTATAAAAGTGTCTCACTTAACCATGGGAATGCAGAGTCCAAAATCCACAGGGCAGGCTGTGAAGCTGGCAATTCTGATGGAGGGTCTGGACGAACTCCACAGGAGAGGCTCGGCAGCTGAAATAGGAAGAGAGCCTGTCTCTTCTGAATCCACCTTAAAAGGCTTCCAGTGATTAGGTTAAGCATCACTCTTTGCAGAAGACACCCCTCTTGGCTGATTACAAATGGAATCAGCTGTGGATGCAGCTGACATGCGCATGATTTAATTCCATTAAATGTCCTCATAGCAACAGACAGTTCAGCACTTGCCCAACCAGACAAACAGGTACCACCACTTGACCAAGTTGACACATGAACCTGACCAAGATGGGTGTTATAATTAGATGCTAGGAAAGCTTATACACTAAAATGATGTAAAACATTAATTAGTATAATGTAAATTTCAGTTAAAAAATATATAGTTGAAACCAAAATTTAAATTTCTGCTTTGGAGAAATTTTTTTGGCAAAATGTATCAAGAGGAAGCACAAGTTATGATTATTAGGAGAAAATGTGGGTAAATATTCATTAAAGAAGAAAAATTTCCTGAGAATGCATTGAAAAAATATGCCAAGAAATTTAAAAACAGAAATGAAACAGAGAATAATTTTAAAAAATTAAAACATTCATATTGATGAAGGCAGAGATAAAGAAACCTGATGATGTAATAAAAATTAATGCAGGTTCTGAAATGAAATATCTTCCTGAATGTGTAATTCAGTTAAATCATATTAATGGTTAGAAATAAAGGATATAGGTTTTACGTAAATTATGTAAGATTTATCACAAAAAGAATAAAAGGCAGAAGCTGCAAGGGGGAGCAAGAGAATATAAACCAAAAGTGATAATATTAAAATGTTATATAAGCCGGAAAGTATTACATATATAAATATGAAGCATAATAATTATTTGATCATTTATGATGCATTGCTACTGAATTATGTAGTTATTGTAAATTATCCTTTTAATTTTTTCAAACTTTTGATTTTTTAAGCAAGCAATCAATTTTATTGTTTTTAGAAGTAAAAACATCATCATGTCCTCCTCCACCTCAAATTCCCAATCTTCAGAATATAGCAACAACAGTAAATTATCAGGATGGAGAAAAAGTGTCTGTTCTCTGTGAAGAAAATTATCTACTTCAGGGACCAGAAGAAGTTGTGTGCCAAGATGGAAGATGGCAGTCAATCCCACGCTGTGTTGGTCAGTAGTTCCCAACCTGCTTTATTCTTTCCGACTGTGGTTCCTATGCTTCTGGGGGTTGCTTAATTGAAGCAAGTGAAGGCATTTATCTTTATATATTACACTTTATCTTGAAACAGTAAATTACAATTAGGTGTGTAAATCAATCGACATTCTTTCACTTCTCTAATGTATCCAGGCAAAACACTGGAACGTTCTTTAAGTATGGGATAAACTTTCGTTTACTCCTAGTTCAATCCTCAGGAGGAAATGGACAAGAATGAAGGTGGACATTGAACAACAGCGTAGTAACTTAGATATTATGGGGATATATATCTTTGCAAGTTGCAAATATCTATTCAGTTTTTAAAAATAGTATTTGTTTACATTACCTTAGTTTTAAAACCTCCAATAAAATTTGATTTTATTTTTCAATTTAAATATTATGTTTGTGCTTGACCCTTTGGTTTCTGTATTTTATCTAGAAAAAATGCCATGTTCTGAACCACCTCTTATAGAACATGGAATCATTGAATCATTTATATTTTCTGAAGAAAGGAAAGAAACTTCCAACCCTAGGCGTTACAGACATGGCACTACGTTAAGATATACCTGTGAAGATGGTTTCAGGATAGCTGAAGAAGATAAGATAACGTGCTACATGGGAAGATGGAATTCTACACCTCAGTGTGCAGGTGAGGGCAGTATGCCAAACTAGTGTTCTGTGTAATTCATTAAAAGTAATCAATTGTCATCAAGGTCAATAGGCAGACTATTTTGATTATATATATTTATATGTATGTATAAATCATTGTATATTTACTATTAGAAACAATTTTACAATGTCCCTTTGGATTTCTTCTCTTTCATGTTTTTTTAACTTTTTATTTAAAATAATTTCCTACTTAGATGTTAAGATAGATCTCAGTGGAAAGAACTACACAAAACCCATTTGATTTAACATTATATAGACTCTGCTCAATATCTCTGTTTAGTTTGCGAAAGTTGCTGAAAGGCAACATACCGGAAATGGGCTGGCTTTTAACAATGGGGATCCATTAGTTTCCAAGCTTACAGTTCTGAGGCTGTAAAAATGTCCAGATTGGGCAGGCCATGGTGGCTCAGCAGGTAAGAACACTTGCCTGCTGTGCCTGAGGACCCAGGTTCGATTCCTGGTGCCTGCCCATGTAAAAAAAAAATATATCCAGATCAAGGCACCAACAGGCAATCCCATGACTCTGAGCTCCTCTTGCATATAGCAAGGCACAAGGCAACCTCTGCTGGTCCTTGTCCTTGTCACCCTGGTTTCACAGCTTTCAACTTCAGGCTTCTCCGTTTGTGAATTTCTTCCTGATCTTCTGTTCATGTTCTTCTCTCAGCGTCTGTTTTCTCTCTGTTTCATGCTCTTATACAGTGCTGCAGTAAAAGGATTAAGACCCACCTGGAGCAAGCCTCAACTGAAATAACCTAATCAAAAGGTCCCACCCACAAAACATCTACACCTATAAAGGGTGGATTAGCTTTAAGAAAATATTTGTTGGGATACATAGCTTCAAACCCTTGTAAACTCCCAACTTCCTTACCTATTGTTTCTGAACTTTCTAAGCAAGTTGCCAAATTGATGACATATGACAAATATGTTAGTTTGTCCCTCAAATCAAGAATACTGTTCTACATTTAAAAAAAAAAGAATGCCCATCAAGTTAAAAAAAGAAAATTAACAATTATGCATCACTATCAATCATTCAAGTTTTACTCTCAGTCAGGATTCACCAATGGTCCCAGTTATGTCCTTACAACACAAGGACTCAGCTCACAGTGGGGCATTGCATTTAGTTACCATGTGTCTTAAGAATCCTTCAATCAGGAATGTGTTCTTAGTCTTTCTATGATTTTTAGGGACTGAACGCTTGTGATGGATATGCCTCAGTGTGGGTTTCTCTAATGTTTCCATGTTGTTATCTAGAGGTATGTATCTCAGTCAGAAATACCGCTGACATGACACAATGTTCTTCCCTGTAGATAGATCACTTGGAGGCAGGGATGTGGTGGCCATTTTGTCCTATTACTGTTGATCGTAACTTGATTCTTTGGCTAAGGTATAGCCTGTCAGGCTTCTTTTTTCATAGAGTTATCTTCTCCTTTGTGTAAAGACAAGTGTTTTCCATGGACATTTTTGAGACTATGCTAATACCCTGTTTCTCCTCAAAATTCACCCACTAGTTTTAACATGTATTGATAATGCTTGACTAAGACAATTATTACTACAATGTTCACAAAATATGATTCTCTGAATCAATCATGCCTCTTTGTTAGGAAGCTAATATATGGGAGAAAGAGCTTTCCTTTTACTTTTCATTTATTACTGATATATATCTGTGTGAATGCAAATATTCCTATTTTATTGCTGTTCTTAGCTATATTGATGATTTGAATCCACTGACGTGGTCACTGGGAGTCCCTTGAAGCTGTTTCTTCGTCTTTTTGTTATCATTATTGAACACTTTAATTTATGTGCCGTGAGTTCTAGGCTCATCTTGTATTTTCATTGCCTCAGTTCAGCCATTTCTTCAGGAAGCTCTATTTCCTTCTGAGGAATATTGGCAATCATAGTATAAAAATTAAAGTATTTTTTAAAAAAACCCTGGTAGGTATTTCATCCAGATGGGTTTCTCTGGGTGGACATGAAGCTTATAAACTTCCCGAAGTTCTCTTTATTCCTGATAACTTTCAAACAGTGCTGGAGGGTCTAATAAATCTGGTGAAGAAGCTCTGAAAAAGGGCTTTGAGACAACAGCAGTTAACACACTGTTCTGAATACTGCTTTTGGAGAAACCTTATTCCTTCTCTCCCCAGTTCTTCTCCTTGTTCCAGCTTAGAACGTATATCTGATTTACAGACCTGATATACCACTAAGACCAGATGACTGATATTCCCCAACATCACATTTCTGAACAGCTTTCACTGGGATGTGTTTGGCAGGGCCCACTCATTCAGGATGAACTCTATAACTACTTCTTTCAAGTTCATTAACTTCAGTGCTTCCATTGTCAACAGATAAGCTGACAACATCTTCATCTGGGTTTTCTTTCACAACCAGATAAGCAGTGGACAAAGTACTCCCATAGCCATGATGCCTCCTACCTGGGTCCCTTTGGATTTCCTGCAATATAGTAGTACTTTTCTTAGGTTCCTTAATCTTCAATCTATTTACTTTTAACATCATGGTTAGGTAGAGAAGCACTAGTCACCTACTTCATATAAATGAATTGAGAGAGGGACAGACACCATGATGTTGAGTTTAGGAAATGATTTCACATCTCCTTTGTGATATGAAGTAGTCATTGGATTATTTATTTTCAAATAAAGCTATTAAGTATGACAACCAGTACATAAACTTACATTTTAGAATTAGTGTTATGGATTTATTTTTTCAAAAAAAATTTCTTTTTAGGAATTCCTTGTGAAAAGCCACCTTCAATTCCTCAAGGCGTTCCTTCTCCAAATTTGGACAGTTATGAATATGGACAAGAAGTTATGTATGAGTGTAACATCGGTTTTGGGATTGATGGACCTGCTTCTATAAAGTGTTTAGGAGGAAAGTGGCCCCCTCCACCAGAATGCAAAAGTACAGTGTATTTTTATTCTACAAAAAAATATCTATTTTTCAAAACATAAATGGTACAAGTAAGAACCAAACAGCAATTCTAGAATTTACCAAGTTATTTCTGGAAAGTTCTGTGTTGTGGCAGAGAAGTAGAATCTTAGTAATAAGAAACAGTTGATATCAGGAGCCAAATTATCTCCTTTTCACATCCTCTTGTGTGCATTTTCAGCATCCTCCACTATACATTCTCAGACTGATCATCTCTGTTCATGGAGCAGAGCTGGCCCCTCCTTATTCTCATTATTCATTTTGCTATGAATTTTTGAATTATGTCCTTATAAATATATAATTTTCCAGAAGCTAAAAAAGATAAAGAAATATGCACATAATGTTAATGGCTGGTATGAGGAAGGTTAGAAGGTAAATGCAAGATGTGAGAATGTCTGCAAGCGTTACAACTACATATATCTTCTCAGGCTTCTTATAACTGTTTCCACCTTATCCCTTTGATAAATGTAGAACAATTAAACACAATTAAGTTGTCTCCTTACAAACATGTTTTGTCAAGTTATGAAAAATATTGTACAGCATTCATTGGTTTGATATGTAGTTGATATTATTTTATTATTTCATTGTTAGCTATTATGTATTTTTAAATATTTACTGACCAAGTGCATATATTTCTTTAGAAACAGATTGTTCTCGATTACCCAATGTTGGTAACGCCATACTCGTAAGTCGGAAGAAGAAATTATATAGATCTGGAGAACAATTAATGTATAAATGTCCAGAGTATTTCCAATTGGATGGATCAAATATTGTTAAGTGTGTTAACAGAAACTGGATAGGAAGTCCCAAATGCAGAGGTACTGTCATGAAATTTTTAAATTTACCTATTGAAGTGCTTTAAGCAATAAAATATAGAAGTTTTTGCTTCTAGCACCATTTAGAAATGGATATAGACTAATTTTTAGAACTGATTAAAAAGACGGGACTGTATGTGCATGTGTATCTTGTCACTCAGTGACACTCAGAGTCTTCCCTGGATCAGCAGCATGAGTGACTTCTGGGAAATTGTTAGACATGGACACTCATGGCTCAGCTGGGTCCTTGGAGCAGAAATCTGGTGGGGGATTATGACACTTTTTTTGACAAGGCCCCAGCGGAGTCCACATGCACTTCAATTGGGGAACTGCAGCTATAGCCTTTTATTACTTCACATTCTCTTGTAATTTCTGATGAATGATACCATTGTTCATTGTAGTGTCCTTAAGCATTTTCCAAAAGATTCATTAGAGTTGCTTTTATTACTTATAAATTTATTTTTCTGCTACTTTCTCACATCTGCTGAATCTTTTTGATTGCTGTCTTCCTAATTAACTGTATTATTTTTCAAAGTGTGCTCTTAATTCTGACCTATTGTCTAGAAGTGCATACTTCTGCTTACTCTTTTAAGGGACTAAATTTCTGATTAATGGGGAGGATAATTGCTTATCCAATCTGATGTCACACAATCTCTTTATTATGCCTTTTTTAGAATCTAAATTCACATTGAATTTTTGTAATTTATAATATTTATATACCATTCTTATTTTCACTGACTTCATAAAGGAGAAAAAAGGTCTCTCAAGCATCTAATGAAAGATGAGAGAGATATTTAAGGATGTACACATTTAAATCTTATAATGAAAATTTATTTACCGACATTCTTTCAATCTTACATATAATTTTTTGAAATTAGTAAAATTTTACATAACAAATTATCTACTGATTTTAAATTGGCCTTGGACTATATGTAGAATCTCCCTCATTGAATTGCTATTCAAAATGCTCACTAACTGAGGATACTTTTTCCTTTCTATTCAGATATCTCCTGTGTGAATCCACCCTTAGTGGAAAATGCTAATGTTATATCCCCCCGTATGGATAGATACCCACCTGGTGAGAGAGTACGGTATGAATGCATCAAACCTTTTGATCTATTTGTGGAAGTAGAAGTGACATGCCTAAATGGAACCTGGACAGAACTACCTAAATGCAGAGGTAGAGTATTTTATTCTCAAAAATCTGTAGAGAAAATAATAGGGATACATGTGTTAATGCAAATATATAGTGAGATAGTGCTCAAGGAATATGCTATTTTAAATGAAAATAAAATAATGGTGTTTAAAATCCCATTCATTTTGTGGACCAAACAAGTAATTCAGTATGTTTGTTTTATGAATGATTGGATGTATTAAAGGAGCAGTTAAAATCTTGGAAAATTCCCTCAATTAAGCATTAAGACACTGAGTTATTTCCTTCAGAATATACATGTAAAAGATATATTAATTTGAAATTTACAAGACATGGCTTGGAAGTGATCATACAATGTGATATAAATTTGAGCATCTTCAGCATATTATGTCTAATTGGATTTGAGTGACTGACCTCATTCAGAGAAAACAAAGTCTCCACACTTGATCTTGTGGTAATTCACATTTAGAGTTCAATAGATAAAATAAGTCAGCAAAGGGGATATTTTATTAGCTCCTTCTATTTTGTTAAATTCAATGTTCACCTGGTATAATACTTTCTAATTTTTTACTATGAATATATTTAAGTTTATATCTTCAATGTTAACTTTTTGGAGTCAGCATGTACTTGGTACTGTTTTATTTCCACATATTCTTTCTTGGTCTTTGAACTGGTATATTTACAACATGTAATATAAATAAATTCTTGAAATATTAAGGCTTAATATGCCATCTCATTATTGTGCTTCTTTTGTCCTTTTTTGTTCATAATTCCATTTCTTGTCTTTCTGTGGGTTCCTTGACATTTTTAGAATTTCATTTTCATTTCTCTACATTGTATTTGTTAACATCTCCTTGTTTAATTTTATGTTTTTAGCTGTTCCTCTAGGTATTAACAATACATATGGGAAACCTCTCAGTATCTATTGGCCTCGACATGTTATCATTTCAAGTGAACTAAGGAAACTTTACTTCCATTAAGGTCCATTTATTTTTCCCACATTTTTAATATAAATGTCTCAAGTATTTTGTCTACATACACTGATGTATCAGATAATATGATTTCATGCATCATTTACAAAACTCATGTTAAGATAGATATGATTATATTTACGCCTACTTTTATGAATTTTATTTTTCATTTTTCTTTCCTGAGATCTCAACCATTTTTCTGTTATCTTTTCCTTAGTATTGGCGGAAATTACTTTAGCCCTTCTTTAAAGGTATATCTGTAGGAGGAAATTCTCTTGGATTTCTATATCTTAAGATATCTTTAGCTGCTGTTATTCCTAAAGATTAGTTTTGCTTGATTTGTATTTTGTGTTGAAAGTTATTTTATTGCAGCACTTGGAAAGCATTGTACCACTTCCTTCTGATGTCCATGGTCGGATGTGAAACAAAGTATCATTTGAATATATAATCCTCTATTACATAATTTCATTCCAGGTGCTTTCAAGATTTTTTCTTTTCTTTACTTTTTAGCAGTTTGATTATGATGTGTCACAGGATGAATTTATTTGGAATTCTCAGTTTGGAGTCCACTCACTTGATCATGTAGATTTATACCTTAGGCCCAATTTGGGAAATTTTCAGTCATCAGTTTTTTTTTTAAAAAATGCTGTGGTATTGAGATACATTCACTCACCCTACAATTCTTCCGAAGTATATAATTGTTGACTCACAGTGTCATCACATAGTTGTGCTTTCATCACCATGATCAATTTTAGAACATTTTCATTAATCCAGAGAAAGAAATAAAAAGAAAACCCCAAATATCGCATATCCCTTATTTCCGTCTATTATTGACCCTTAGTACTGGTGTGGTATATTTTTAACTATTGAAGAAAGAATATTACAATAGTACTATTAACTAGCTGTAATCCATAGTTTGCAATAGGTACATTTTCCCCATATACCCTTCTATTATTGTCTCCTTGTAATAGTGGCATACATTTCTTTCAATTCATGAAAGAACTTTTTATATTTGTACTATCAATCATAGTCATTGCCACCCCAAGATTCACTGTGCTATACACGCTCATCTTTCAACCTCCAGATGTCATTCTGATGACATATATGAATCTAAATTCCCCCTTGTACCACACACAGCCAAAATTAAGGGGTGTGAATCAAAGTCACCATAATGTGCTGCCATCACCTCTATCCATTTCCAAATATTTAAGTTCGGCCTAGTTAAAAATCTGCACACATTAAGCAACAACTCCTTATCTTTCTGGCCTCATTCTATATTCTAGTATCCTGTATTCTAAATTTTACATTTATAAGTTTATATACTATAATTATTTCACATTAGTGAGATCATACTATATTTGTCCTTCTTGTCTGATTTATTTTGCTTAATATAATGTCCTCAAGGTTCATCCATGTCGTGTGCTTCAGAACTTCATTCTTTCTTATAGCTTAATAATATTCTATCAAATGTATACATGACATTTGATTTATCCACCCTTCAGTTATTGGATATTTGGGTTGTTTCCATCATTTGACAGTAGTGAATAATGCCACTATGAACGCTGGTGTGCAAATGTCAGTTCCAGTCCCTGCTTTCAGATCCTCTGAGTATTTACCAAGTAATAGGATAGGCTTCCTGAGGAACTCCAAACCATCCTCCACAGGTGCTACACCATTTTACATTCCTACCAGCAGTGCATAAGTGTTCCTATTTCTACACAGCCTCGCCAACACTTGACGTTTCCTGTTTTTATTTTTAAATTTATTTATTAAT
>PVIY010061587.1:0-11193 GCA_004026745.1 Myrmecophaga tridactyla | reverse complement strand
CTCTATTATTGTTTTATTTCTTTTTCTGATGTCTTTTTATTTCTTTCTCTAAATCGATGCAAATGTTCTAAAAAATGATGAATATGCAACTATATGATAATATTAAGAATTACTGATTGTATATGTAGAATGGAATGATATATTAATGTTCTTTTGTTAAGTTTTTTAATTAATAAAAAGTTTAAAAAAAAAAAATTAAACCTAAGAGTCACCCCCAAGAGAACCTCTTTTGCTGCTCAGATGTGGCCTCTCTCTCCAGCCAACACAGCAAACAGACTCACCACCCTCCCCCTGTCTACATGGGACATGACTACCAGGGGTGTGGATCTTCCTGGCAGCGTGGGACAGAAATCCCAGAATGAGCTCAGATTCAGCATCAAGGGATTGAGAAAAACTCTAGAATGAGCTGAGACCCAGCATCAAGGGATTGAGAAAACCTTCAGGGGGAACAGTGAAATGAGACAAAGTGTCAATGGCTGAGAGATTCCAAACACAGTCCAGAGGTTATCCTGGAGGTTATTCTTATGCATTAAGTAGATATCACCTTGTTATCCAAGATGTTATGGAGAGGCTGGAGGGAACTGCCTGAAAATGTAGAGCTATGTTCCAGTAGCCATGTTTCTTGATGATAATTGTATAATGATACAGCTTTCACAGTGTGACTGTGTGATTGTGAAAACCTTGTGTCTGATGCTCCTTTTATCTACCTTGTCAACAGATGAGAGGAACATATGGAATAAAGATAAATAATAGGGGGAACAAATGTTAAAATAGATTTAGTTTGAAATGCTAGTGATCAATGAAAGGGATCAGTAAGGGGTATGGCATGTAAAATTTTTTTTCTGTATGTTATATTTTTCTGCTGTCTTTTTATTTCTTTTTCTGAATTGATGCTAATGTTCTGGGAAATGATCATGATGAATATGCAACTATGTGATGATATTGTGAATTGCTGAGTGTATGTGTTGGGAATGTTTGTGTTTCTTGTAATTTTTTTTAATTAATAAAAAATTTTAAAAAAGAAATAAGCTGGACACAAAAGGACAAATACTGTGTGGTATCACTTATATGAAATAACTAGAATATGTGAATTCATAGAATCAGAAAATAGATTACAGATTACCAGGAGTGGGGGATGGGAGGGGAAGAATGGAGAGTTCATACTTAATGGGTACAGAGTTTCTCTTTGGGCTGATGGGAAAGTTTTGGTTATGATGGTGTTGATGGTGGCACAACATTGTGAATGCAGTTAATACCACTGAATTGTATACTTTAAAGTGGTGAAAATTGGACGTTTTATGTTGTATGTATGTTACCACAATGGAAAATTTTTTTTCACAATAGAAATTTAAAAACAAAGATTTGAGTGATTTCTTTGCTGCCAAGTGCTGGGGTTGGCATCAGGCGCTTTACATATTTTATTCTTTTATCTTAATAGCTACAGGAGATATTACTTCCATTTTACAGATGAAGACACTGAGTGATAATGGTATTTGAAAGATTCTTTTTAATAGATCAGATTTGTGCATCTTTTTTTTTTTTTTTACTGTGATTCACAATGAGAAATTTTTACATAATGACCAATGCACACATACATAAGTGTCTGTTACTGTTGAACTGCTACATTATGCAAGGTGCTTTTTGGAATTGTGCAGAATGTAGGGGCCTTCTATAAATGAAACATAAATTTCACCAAACTCACAAAACCAAAACTTTTTGCTGTATGTGATATACTCTAATATTTAGCATTTAAAAATGCTGGTTGTGACCCACTAAATTTATTTCAAAACCTACTATTAGGTTGCAACCTATAATTTGAAAGATGCTACATACTAGATTCTTATTATCTTCAAAGCAGATAATGATAGTTCTGAAAAAAAAAAGTTAAAAGTTAAGAAAGAAAACAAGTTTAAGGCAGAGCTACGTGTGGGAAAAATTGATCCTTGGACTTAAAATTGAAGAGAAGTCTTCCTGGAGCCCTCTAACACTTGACCAATTATCTTTTATTTTATTTTATTTTTTCATGGGCAGGCACTGGGAAATGAATTGCCCAATTATCTTCTGTAATAGCATTATGTTAGTTGTGTAACTGTTAATTCAGTGTTAGGAAGTACTACCCCCTGAACAACGTAACAAAAGATCAGGAGTATATTCAATTTTTCTCTATCTTTTTCAGTGTTGTTTCGTATAAAAAGTGTTCCTTTTCTTTTCATCTTTACTAGAGTTTTCCTCCAAGAATACAAGTAAATAAATAAATAAATAAATTGAAAGTAGTAGAAGGTAATGCTATTTTCCTTTGGGAAAGAAGACTGTATTGAACCTGTATTTTTATAGTAGTTAGCATGCCAAAGTTGAAAGTACTTATTAGTAAGGACAGTTACTTAGTAATCTGGTTGTAGTTGTTAGGATATTTATTGGCTACAGGTGATGAAAACTCATTTCAAATTAAGTGGAAGAGTAATTTGTTGGAATCTAAAGGAAGGTATAGGAAGGGCAAGGATACAGTGTCGCTGGAAGTAGGGTTCAAACATATTTCAAGATTCTTCCTCTTTTTTGCCTCTGCTGGCTTGACTGCTTCACTCCTCCTCACTACAGACCTGTGTTTTCCTCCTGGCCAGCTCCTGCATGTCATGTTAATTATAACACCTTGAAAAAAAAATTTGGGGGGGGTGCCAAAACCTGGGACTGAACCATGAAACTTTTTTGGCATAAACACTGGTCTTAAGTCTGAAAATCTGTGGGGGGGGGGGATTCTTTCAGTGACCACGGGACCAGGTCATGTCAGTGTATGGCAGTTCACAGAAAGGGTAGGGCATGTGGCAAGAATTCTGTTTCTGAGAAGGAGGGGACAGTGAGAGGGGAATTTGTGCAGAGTGAGATGTCCACAATATTACTCAATAGTTATCTATTGCTGTACAATACATTACCCCAAAACTTAGCATCTTAAAATGTGCATTTATTATTTCACAGTTACTGTTGGTCAGGAGTAAGTGCATGGCTTAACTGGGTCCTGCTCCAGTGTTTCTTACAAGGCTGGGCAGGATTTAGTTCCTTGAGGGCTTTTGTACTGAAGGCCTCACTTCCTTGTTGTATCTTGGCTGGAGGCTACCCTCAGTACCTTCTGCATGAGCCTCTCCATAAAGTACCTCTCACATCACCCCAATTGGCTTCATTGAAGTGAACTAGAGAGAATACTGCCAAGATGAAAGTGACAGTTTTTTGTAACCTCATCACAGAGGTGACATCCCATCATGCTGTTCCTTAGATGCAAGTCACTAGGGTCCAGCCAACATTCCAGGAGAAGAGGGGATTACCTGAGGGCTTGCATACCAGGAGATGGGGATCATTGGCAACCATATCAGAAACTGCTCACCACAATTACGGATAAAGAAGCAAAGAAAATAAGTGAATCACAGAGGATGAAGAAAATCTAACCCTTAAGAAAACAGTTACTAATTATTTAATGAATTATAACTAATGACATACTTGAATTGGGAAGTGATCATTAAGAGAGAAAACCATTGATTTTTATGAAAGATTTATGCAATTTTATAAGAAATTCAGAAGGTCAAAAAAATTTTGAACTCTTATTTCAATCAAGGAGATGAAAATGGGTTCATGGAGTTGAAGTTCTTGATGAGTATTAATTTATCTTTTCAATTCTCATAGTTTCCTGATAAATATTGACACCTTTTTAAATAAGAGTGATACGTAAAATCCAAATTTAATTTGATTAGTTGAGATTCCTTCTTGGCTTAAAGATTATTTGAATTGTTAGTGAAATCCCTCATAAAGACCCTGGTGTCTTTTATCCTCTCTGAATGACTGTGAAGTATTGAGATGAAGTCTTTCTGGCAAGGTCTTAGTGCATCTTGAAATACTTGATAGAGCAGAAGCATGTTATCAAAACTGTAAAACTTTTATTGCTTCAGACTGCCGCTAGAATCGTTACCAAAGTTCCCATTTTAATTGCTGCTTATTCTTGTCGTATTTTGAATTACCAAAGAAAAACTATTTCAGGACTTTTAATGTCTGCAAGTCTGCCAAGATTAATATTTAAAGAAAGGTAAATCTTAATATGCAAAATCTTTAAAGATTATTTCAAAAATAAGAATTACTACCACAATAGGTTTCCTACAGTATCTTCAGTTTTTTAAAAATATCATTCAATCTAGTTTCCCCAACTACATTGTAAGCTTCTTGATACTTATCATAATGAAGGATTTATTGAGTGCTGTGTATTCGGGCATTATTCAAAGCACTTTGGTATTTTAACTAATTCTCACAACAACAACTCTCATTTTAGAGATGAGAAACTGAAGAAAGTCAAGTTCATATATCTAATAAGTGTTCAAGCTGAGATTTAAACCCAGGCAGTCAGGTTCTGTTCAGAGACTGTCCTTATTAGGTATCTAATCATCAAAACTTGGTAGGAAATGCACTTCAAAAAAAAGTCGATTACTATGGTACCGAATAGCTTAGATTGGGCATGTGTTTTGGGGGTCAGTAATATCTGAAACAAATAATGAGATATGATTCCTGAATTGGCAGAGTGATTAGAGATTGGCCTTACATGGGGAGATTTTAGAGGAGTTGGGAAAGCCCCAGTGTCTTCGCTCTCACTGCTTGAGAACTTTTTGGTTTGTTTGTTCGTTTGGGCTTCTTTCAAAGTTCAGAAAAGTTAAAGCACCTATAGATTTACCCCTTCCATTTCTTTCTTGTTTGTTTTATTTTCCTACGTGAAACCCTGTTGATTGAGTGCCGCTTGCATTCCATGAAGAGTCGAATTTGTTGGCTGCATTTGTCTTTAACAATACTACTAAAACATGTTCAGTAGAGACAGGTAATGTTAATCATATTTGCTTATACATATTCACTTTCTTCTTCAAGTGTGTACAGTACATACTCTTCCCAAAAGACCTGTATCATTTAAGCTTTCACTTACCATCATTTGCGGGGTGGGGGGTGGGGCGGGGAGGGAGGATAGATACAGACTTAAAGCTTCTTTAATTTGAAGAATAAAAAAGCCTCTGAAACAACTTTAAAAGAACTTGCCTTTAAGAGTGTTGGCTGTTTCCTCCTTACAAAAATAGAACTGGGGAAAATGCAAACAGCATGGATTGCTGGAAGTGCTGTGTGTTATTGTCAAAACATTAAACTATTTAGAAGACTAGCTGGCCACCTCTACATTTCTCCTTGCTAGCTAACTGTGTATTATAACCTTGGGTAAATTATGTGGGTCTTCTGACGCCTTTGGGCCTCCTTATTTAAAAAAGGAAACATACTAACTTCTAGTGGAAGCAGTTGAAATAATGTATATTAAAAAACCTTCGCTATTCTTTAAGTGTAACACAAAGGTAGGTAGGCTAATGACAGCCTACTTATTTAGCCCATTTACCTTGATATTTGGGGTGAACCTGTTACTTCTTTCAGAACTTTTCTTTTGTCTTTGTTCTTTTGTTGAGTTGTACCAGGAAAAAGAAGCGCTGTTATAATTTTAAATTTGACATCATTAATTCCTGAACTATACTATTATGTATTTTTATTGCCTGTATACGGATGATTACATGGTATGTGAATATATAATATATATCAATTAAAAATAAAAAATTAGTAACTTCAATGATAAAAGGGAAGAATGGATTGATACAGGAGAAGCCTGGATTTTACTGATAAGTGGTTTCTTGATTATAGTTTTAAAAATCTATACAGATGAGTGAAATTGCTTACAAATTAACTGTTGATTTGAAAGAAGCTTTTTAAAAATCAAATACACATATTGAGTAACAATCTGTAACTCTTTTAGTTAATCTCTGAAGAAGGATGAATGTGGGACACTGAAGGTGTTTTATCCATAAATGATTTTATCCATTGAATTGAGAGGTTGCTAATTCCTTTTAGGAGCTATAGTTCTGGGCTCTACCCATTAGATTTCTCCAGTTATAAATATTGCTGTAAATGATAGTTTGATATGTGGCAACAAACAGTGTTACTTATTTTATCAAAGACTTAATATTTTCTTTAAGTCATGTCTTATTTCATGATTCAGGGACTTAGGAACATTTGTCTTCTAGGCTCATCAACAGAGCAGAAGAGCAGACCGTTTATTAGCTACAGGAAAATACGAAGAGGCTATTTCTTGTCACAAGAAAGCTGCAGGTGAGTATTATTTCTCAGGAATATTGAGTGTAAAACTGGAGTGCATTTTCTTTTCTTCAGTATTTCTTAATACACTTTATTTACAATGAAAGTCAAAATAGTAATAAGGTGGTGTTGCCTTGCATATACAGGGTTTACACGGCTGACCCGCCCCAACATCAATGATTATTTTTCAAGTGGTTGTGTTGGTTTTCCTAGCTCATCCTTTTTCTTGCGTAGATGTCATGCTGGTAAATGATTCCTGGACACAGCTTTCTGAGTCCAGTGTCCCTAAAGATAAGCTGACTGGAAGAAGTCTGCCAGTTGATCTTCATTGTTATAGAAAAGGAGTGTGGGTTCAAATAGTTGGCCATTTTGGGGTTTGAAAGTAACAATTAAATTCTCATCAATTCCTTTTCACCATTCACTTGTATTTTCTGAGATGCCCATAACATTAAACTCATCAGAACCCATTGCCACAAAAATGTTGAAAGATTTTTCCTGTGGTCTTTCTTTGGATCATCTTCTGAATATTTATTTCATCTCTAAATTTATGTCTGTAGTAACCTATTGAGATAGTTGTCTTTTAGTTATGAAATTTAGAATTGTTGGCTTTTTTCAAAAGCCTAGTTTTATCCCTGTCAGCCAATTTAGTATGTGTTGAACTCAGAAATAGCTCTTGGGGACCTGTTTTGCACAAACTGGTTTCTGTTGGCTGAGAGCAAAAGCCTTGGAAACGGGGTGCTTTATTCATACTACATCCAAAATGAGTGTAGACCACCTTTCTTAGAGCAAACCCTGTGGTCTTTTTGTTAGAAGACGACTCTTTTCTTTGGGCTTTCTTAGAACAGTGTGATGATCAAAGCTGTATTTTTTTTCCTGGCAGAATCTGCCCCTCCTATGTTGCTAAAATACACTGGTTTGGATGAGTCCCCTTACTTCAGTGATTTTGCCTACAAGTCAATAATTTTCAGAAAAAAAAATTAAGAATTAATTAGTTTTACTACCAGAAATTATACCTTGTGTTCATACTGATATCTCCTATAGGGTTGATCATATAGAAGGTACCTCATAAGTCTTCATTAATTTTTATGTTAAGTTTTATAGGGGCTTAGCACAGCATTAAACTTGGTAGCCAGTGCTCTTTAAACCTTTCATAAATTCTTTTTTTTTTTTTTTTTTTTACATGGGCAGGCACTGGGAATCGAACCCGGGTCCTCTGGCATCGCAGGCAAGCATTCCTGCCTGCTGAGCCACCGTGGACCTCTTTAAACCTTTCTTAAACAATATTTTCTTGTGAATCAGATTGTTGAAATTTTTAGTTGCTAGAAAGGCAGTTAGTGTACTTTACTCAACTATTTAAAGAAAACCATGTTATGGATGAATGCCACCCAAAGCAGTTGTGGTTACACATGTATAACATGTTAAAATGGAGTGATTCAGCATATGTTATGCATTGAGCAGTAGGATATTCTGAATATACAGAAGGGAGGAAATTTCTTTCATTGTTCCCTGTTGAAGGAACAGTTTGAAGGCTTAAACTAATGGTAGGTTTTAAAGGACACCCCACACCCACCCCCATTCTAAATTCTGTTGCGTATCTCAAGAAAAGGTAACAGAAGGTATGTATTGGCTTTGATTATGGAGATCGAACTTAAGTGTGATTAGTAAATCCTACAGAGTTTATTTGGAGTTTAAGCTTGGTGGTTAAAAATAGCCTTATGTTGTATCATAAGGCCATAGAGTGGCCTTATGAATGTAATGTTAGTTTGAAATTTGATATGGCTGGAATGAGCTCCAAGTTTTCTAAATTGACTCACATCTAGGGCTTATAACAGAGGTGTTTGGGGAGGTGTGGATGTAGATGTATCCTGAGAAGAAGGAACCTGGTATTTGGAAATTAGTTTAGAGATGTGACAGGAAGAGGTCAACACCTGGAAAAGTCTAATGGGAAAGGAAGCCTGAAGTGAGAAACTTGAGGGCAAAAGAAGGAGCTTTTGTGTTGACCTGGCAAAGACCAGCAGGAATTCTTAGATTAAAAATTTATTACAAGATTACATAGCTAAGGACTCTATAGCCTATACACTTGTAGTATTCTGATGTTCTGATGGTATCTGTTTTGTAAATGTTTTGAAATAAAGAAGTTACATGATTTCTCTTTGCTTTGGAGGGAAAGTGAGGTTTCCTCTTGAGGTGGGAAGAGGTTGAATTAGATGAAACTGGGCAAGTGAGCATTGATTTGCCAGACAAGACATCAAATCAGGAGGGAAAATGCTGTCTAAATTTGAAGGACGGAGGCTGCCCACATTTTTCCATCCTATATTGAAAAAGATAAAGTTTAAGAAGCCACGAACTCCTGAGGATTCAGCATTTTTAGAAAAATCTATTGCATTAAACCGTAGATTAAACCTTAGCTGTAACAGGATTGGTGTAAGTCAAATTTTTATCTGTCTTATATACTCGAGCTCCCTAAGTGTATTTTACTTTCACAGACAACAAAAGAGCAGCAAAAGCTTAAATAAGCTTAAATAGGGAAGTAATAGAAATTGACAATGCTTAGAACTCAGAATGTGAACATTCTAGAAAATGAGCGGACCTCAGAGTACACAATATTTGCATATATTTTAATCAATATTTTGAAGTTGAAAATAAAATTTGACCCCAACTTTTCCATGAAACTGGGATGGTTAGGAGATAGTGGTGCCATGAAAATGGTTCTAGAGCAGGTGAATCTTTATCACTTAGAGGAGATATTTTGCTATGTGTGCTTTGGCACCAGCTTAACAGATTCCTGATAAGATAGTATTAATAGAAGTTATTATTTTAAGAAGTAATAGGTGCTTCAGATTTTTTTTAGTTTCCTTTTCCCACTATTTACTTAATATCTACTTTGAAGATTGACTTTGTAGGGCAGTGTGACAGTGGCTCAGTGGCAGAATTCTTGCCTGCCATGCTGGAGACATGGGTTCGATTTCTGGTGCCTGCCCGTGTTTAAAAAAAAAAAAAAGATTGACTTTTTATCATGATTGGATGAAGCAATTTAACCAGAATTGTTAGGGTTTTTTTTTTTGAAGTAGTTATTCCTTTCCTAAATATTTGACTGTTTCCTTTTGTGACTCTGTGGAGCAAGTCCATGACCCGTGCAATCAGATTTTCAGTGTTTTGTTTTGTTTGTTTTCCTTTCAAAATAACTTTTTTCTTAAGCCCCAATTTTTAAATTCAGGTGTGGAAAATATTGAAATGAGCGTGACTCCTGTTGAATTCTTTGTGCTTTGGGAACTCAGCATCCTTGGGTATCCCTTTCTGTCTTGTTACATAGTTTAAATGTTCTGCAAAGCAAGGTATTTCAGTTTAAGTGTGGTTTTGTGAAACTGTTCCATTTGTTAACAAAGTGTATTTAAAGTAAACTACAGTTCAGACAGGGAGACAAATGGATACAGATAAGATGGGAGAGAGGTAGCTAGGAAAATTCATCCACACTATATTGGAGTAAATTGAATGTCTCAGCAGAGTAACCCAGTTTACACATGAGCAAAAAGGAAAAGAAATAGTATGTACTATACAGATTTCTTATAGGCATAACAGACCAGAAAAAGTTGAGGGGTGGGGGAATAATTTTTTAAGTATGGCTGGGGCAAAAGCTGCATAAACAACTGTTTTCTGGTGAAGAGGGAGCATTCAAGTTAATCTGTGACAGTGTAGAAAAATCGTAGAACCTGCACATTTCTAATTCATGAACTCAAAAAATCATGCAAATATTTAGATTAAAACTAGACAAAAAAGTAGTGCTTTGTATTATCTGCAGAAAAGCAAAAAGGAACTTAATATAGAGATGGGAAATGCTGAAAAGTTTTAGTAAGCAAGAGATAAAAAAGACAGTATTGTGCATGAGCCATTATTAATAATACTTGTTATTTATACCCTACCTTGTTCCAGAAAGGATATAAAATACCTTGCAGAGGAACATACAACAAAATATAAAATCTAATTACAAGTAATTAGATGAGGAAATCCATATAAAAATAAAATAAAATGGGGAAAGACTGGGAGTATGGTTCACAAAACATACCATGAATTCTCACATATTTGATAGAGGGGACTAGGAACTTGGCTTTCAGCTTTTTAATAGCAAACCCAAAGGAGGAAATCAAGGATTTTCACAGTGGCTATTTACGTTCAAAACAGATTGTCACCTAGGAATTGGTATTAGCAGAGAAGTATATTGAAGGTCTTACGAAGAATAACATTATACGGTTCTTAACATATTTTTTTACAGTAAATATATCAACAAATTCTTAGTGTTTTTAACTAACCTGATTCTTAGAGTGATTCTATAGGAAGCCAAAATGATGTAGTTCAGGCGTTCAGGTAGGTACAAGTCATCATGTCTCTGGTATTTTTATAAGTATAATGAATATTGTGATTTTGACAGGTTCATATTTCATTTTAATCCTCCCAAACCCAATTTTTCTGATTTGGCCATCATTAGGTCCCCAAACATAAATCTGTAGAGGTTTTAAAAGAACAAAGCTTTTAATATGTGGTAAGGTAGATCTACATTTAATTACCACTGACTTCCTTTTTGGAGATATTAAGAATTGCCTTAGATAATGGGGGGTTTCTTTTCTTTTTTTAAATCCGTACCTTATTTCTTTTCAGAAACAGGATAAATATATAGCAGACTTGCTTATAAGAACAGTTCTCTTTGTTATATGAAGAGTATTAGAATGCTTCCTTTTTGACCTGTTCATTACAAAATGAGGACACTCTTATTAATATGCCTTTCTTCTTTAACCAGCATATCTTTCCGAAGCCATGAAGTTGACCCAGTCTGAGCAGGTGAGATACTTTCTTAATATTTGCAGCAAGGGTTAGAAGGGATTTTTTTGTGTGTGTGTAGACTTGAATTATGTATAAAATAAACTATTGTGCTCCTCTTAAAATGCTATCGTTGGCCGGTGCGATGGTGGCTCAGTGGCAGAATTCTCGCCTGCCATGCTGGAGACCTGGGTTCGATTCCGGTGCCTGCCCAGGTGTTCTAGTTTGCTAGCTGCC
>PVIY010061586.1:0-11192 GCA_004026745.1 Myrmecophaga tridactyla | reverse complement strand
TAAAATTAACATTCCATCATAACCCACAGGTTTCAGTGTTCTGAGTCTGCAAATGTTTTGCAGAACTGTTGCTTTGACTTCTCTTATTTTTCCCTTCACTCACAAAATTTCCTACCTACTTGTTCAAAAAAGGAAAAAATAACTCTTCCAGGAAAGGCTTTCCTATTCCCATTTTACAGATGAATAAACTAATTCTCAGTGGTTAATAATTTATCCAAGGCCATATGGTAAGTGGCAGAATCAGTATTTCCACCTGGACACTGCCTCCAAAGTGCCTATTTTCCCCAGTACACTGCTCTGTATTCACTGTCAACAGCCTTTGAAGAATAGAGTCATGAATAACTGAAGTGGGAAATCAAATAGCAGGGGTCAAGGTTTGTTTGGGGCAAAGAATAATGTTTCCCTTTTCAATTTTATGCACCCTGAAAGCTTGAAGTATGATTAATTTAAAGGGCACAAATTTTAACATTAAACAGTAAAACCAGTAGCAATAAGCTGCATGTGAGCACAGCTTCTCCATCTTTCTGACTGGCTGTATGGACTCTTCATGCTGCCTGCTGGAGTCTCTCAGGTTTCCAGTCTTGGCATGAGGTCAATTCATTTAGAGAAAAAAAATGGAAGAAGAAAACATGGTCTCCATGTGATTTCTATCAGAATTTTAGTACAATGAGGGTAAGTAAATGACAATACATGATTTCTATCAATTATGAGGGAAGCTGAAAAAAAGGAAATTTTCCCAATCATTCAAAATAAATGGAGTACCCTCCTCATGCACCACACCAAGGAAAGAGAGGAGAGAAAGTTTCTGCAAACCACATTTCTGCAAAAGCAGAACTTGTTCAGAGAATAAGAAAGAGCAATTGGAATTGAATATTTGAAGACACCTTCCTGTCTGAAAGACCTAAAGTCCAGATGTGGCCATGCATGTGTGTGTTGAACAAGCCAAATCAAGAGGAAACTCTGAAAAAAAACCAGAACTTAAGGGCCACTCAGCTTGAAATGTAGCAGGACACATATAGGTGCCTGGAAATGTTGAGTCAAAATGTGGGAAGAATAGTGATTTTTGGCGTAGTGATGGTGGACCATGTGGAAACCAGTGGAAGCCTCTTCTCTGTTCCAAACACTGGGCAGGCACTGATTTCCACTTGGACCTTAAAAATGAGACAGCATCACCCCCTGGGTATTGTATTTTAAGTACCCCTGTTAGTTAGCCTTTTAGCCAACTTCTAGTAAGATTAACTTTATAATATAATCACACATTGGATATATTTGCAGGAAGCATCATAATCCAGAACTAGAGAGGAAACCCCAAAGTTCTGAGCCCTTCTTTCATCTCTGGCAGATTATATAGATGGGAATAACTCATTGATGTTCATTTTCTTAAATCAGTGTATTAGTTTCTTATGAAACACCATGAAAGCATGGGAAATGTGCTAAAGGAGCCTCCTGCAAACAAATAAGAACACACAACTTCCTGCATGATTGATTTGAGCTTCTGAGAATTGAAAGAGCAGCAGGGGGTCTTCCACAGTGCTATGTTATAAGTGGGTAAGTTTATTACCACGTCTCCATGACAAAGTGACAAAGTAGGCCAGCCTGTGTCCAGTCAGGCTCTGTGGACTTAAGGAATTAAGTGGCTTGTTGTTTGAACAGTGTATGCAGTTCATATCTCCAAAAGAGACCTCAGGGAGTCTTTTCTAGCCAAAGAATATATGGAGCCTAAACAACAAAGTTTTGTATCTTGTACTTCACTATTTCCTAACAGAAATTATGAGGTATTATAGGAAGAGCAATGTTCTGTGTTCTAGATTGCTAGCTGCCAGAATGCAATATACCAGAAACAGAATGGCTTTTAAAGGGGGGAATTTAATAAGTTGCTAGTTTACAGTTCTAAGGTGAAGAAAATGTCCCAATTAAAGCACATCTATAGAAATGCTCAATCAAAGTTATCCAGGGAAAGATACTTTGGTTCAAGAAGACTGTTGAAGTTCAGGGTTTCTCAAGTGAGAAGGCACATGGCGAACAACAATCAGGGCTTCTCTCTCAGCTGGAAGAGCACATGGCAGACACAGCATCATCTGTTAGCTTTCACTCCTGGCTTCTAGTTTCATGAAGCTCCCCAGAAGGCATTTTCCTTCTTCATCTCCAAAGGTTGCTGGCTCATGGACTCTCTGCTTCTTGGTTCTGCAGCATTCTCTCTTCTCTCTGATCTCCATTCTCCAAAATGTTTCCTCTTTTATAGGACTTCAGAAACTTAACAAGACCCACCCAAATTGGTGGAGACATGTCATCACCTAATCCAGCTTAGAAACCACTCGACTAAATCACATCTCCAGGGAGATGATCTGATTATAGATTCAAACATACAGTATTGAATAGGAATTATTCTGTCTTTACAAAATGGGATTTAAGATTAAAACATGGCTTTTCTAGGGAATGTACACCCTTTCAAACCAGCACATTCTGTAAATATGGCTCCTTGCCACCAAAACCTTTCTTACAAAATTGTCTATAATGCTACTTTAAAATTCCTTCAAAATTATTTTACTCCCAAACATATTACCATCATCCCTTGTAAAATTATGTTCATAATATTTAAAAAAACACAGATCAGGGTGTCTCTTCTCCTGAAGATCCAGCCTGACATGAAGCATGGGTGTGTTCTGATCTCTAGCCTGCAGACTGTCCATCCTGTGGTCTCATTGAGTCCACTGACATGTGTACAGTTGTGTGCCATTTGCTGATATCCCAGCATGCCCATCATCTAGAGATCTGAAAAGGAGGACACAGGCCTGACTTCCCATTGAAACAATGACCAAGGGTCTGCCAATTGACCTAAGAACATGAGGGGATACTAAGTCAACCTCCTCAGACAAGCTGCCCAGCCTCCACTCTTCCTTGCTCACAACAAGCCTTCTGCTGCTTCTGGGCTTGAGTGCTGGACATCTGATATGTGGTAAGGCTCAATTCCTACACTTCTTTATGCCTGACATATTTACCTTCAAGGTGAATACTCAAACTTACACACTCAAGTAGGTTTGGCCAACCTATGGGCCATGCCCCTCTCAATCCCTGGCACTGCCAAAGCCCTTCCCTGGTGTCCTCACCTTACTCATCTTGCATGCAACATGTGTTTTTATGATGTTTCCATTTAGTAGAATGAAAACTCCTTGAGAACAGAGAACACCTGACTTATCACTGGTCAGATGATCATGTCCAAATTTCTTCTTATGAAGACTCCAGTCATATGGATGAAGCCATCTATTCACAAATATCTTAACAACAATGTCTTCAAAGTCCTATTTACAAAAAGGATCACACTCACAGGGATATAGATAAAGAATAGAACATGTCCTTTGTTGGGTACATTGCCCACACACCCAAAGTTAAACACCAGAAGCTAGGAAAAGGGAAGGAAGTCCTCTTTCCTGCAGATTTCAGATTGAAATTGGCACTGCCTATACTGTGATTTTGGCCTTTTGGCCTTGAGACCTGAGAACAGATTTCTCTGTTTTTTACACCCCAGTGTAGGGTGCTTTGTTATGGCAGCTGTGGGAGACAAAGCATGCATCCTCATGCATACTGGTTCTTCAAAATGATCTACCAATTGTCTTTATCTTAGACACAAGATGCACATCTCATATATGGGATGATCTTTGGTTTGGAACAATAACATATACAAATATTATTAACTCAAAACAATGGGTATGCAAACCCTCCAAAGTCTAGTTTCTGCATAGAGACTGATCTTAGTTTCCCAGATATTAAAACAAATAACACAAATACAGGAGAAGATATTGGTGTATGTCTCAGAGACTAGGAGAAATCCAAAATGGAGGTGTCGGCAAGGTGATCCTTTCTCCCAGAAGACTATTTCATTCTGAGCTGGCACAAGGCTTTTCCGTCACATAACAAAGCAATATGGTGGCCTCTCCTTACCGTTTTGGGATCTGTTGACATCTAGCTTCTTGTTTCCCTGACTTTCCCTATAAAGCCTCCTTGAATAGGATTAAGACTCATCCTGACTCAGATGGCTATGCCTTACCTAAAAATAACATCTTCAATAGGTCCTGTTTTACAGAAGGGCTCAAATCCACATGAATGGATAAGGATTAAATCTTGTTTTTCTGGGGTACACAATTCAATCCCCAACAGTTGGCAAACTTTTATGATACTTAAATTAAATTTAATTTAAAACCTTGATGTAAATCTGCATTTCCCTTTTAGTTCACATGTTTACAGTAAAGGAACTGATCTGTATGACTTTTTTTAAATAAAAATGTAGTGAAAGGAGGCCTCCTTTCTGGTCATCATGAGCCTGCCAGCATCTCTGTTTCTGAGAAGATTGAGCCCTGCCCTATGCCAGCCCAATGTTAAGAATCCCACAGAATGCCTGTGGAGCAAGTATTTTACTCTTTACACCTTATGGGAAATGGGGACCCAAGGAGTCTGTATACAGGCAGACCCCAAACTGGCTCTCTGCAGCCTGGTACCTGGAACTGTGGGCTCGGCAGTTGCATCTGCCAGGTAGGTCATGCTCAGCCACTGAGTTCACTATTGTCCTGCAGCCCCTGGCATGCCTGGCTTCCACCTCCATTCCACTCCAGAGTAACCTGGATCCCTCCTGGATAACCAGCCCTGCAACTCTTTGCTCTGGGACATCCATCTGGCTCATCAGTAATTCTACCCTGTGAGAACCCCAGTTGCTAGACCATTTTCTGAGGGCAATCAATCCTAACAAAACCTTCATCATGAACTGAGAAATAACAGAATGGTGTTAGCTATCTGCTCTGCTTAAAATACCACCTTCACATGCCTCCTCTTTCTGCCTCCAGTGAACCATGCCTCTGATGAGGAAAAAAAATGGACTAAATTCAATTCATTATATAATTAATGAGCCACAGATACTTGTGTCTATCATCCTAATCAAATGAAAAACTTGGAACTCATAGTTCAACAAAAGTTTCTAATTTCTCCTTAAACAAAGGGTAGATAAGTGAAACTTAGTAAAATGACAAAGAAAGGCCCGAAGAGTTTACACACTTTTTTTTGCTTCTCATCATTATATCAATGCTTTCTCTTTGCTTACACAATTTACTATTTTTATCACCATGATCTTTCATGAATGCTTCATCTTTACAATAACGCTTGTCCTTGTCCCTTAACCATTTAATGTCAGAAAGCCTAATTCTCCAAATATGCTGTGTATAAATCCAATAAAATATAAAATATAAAACAGTTCTAAGCACAAAGGTGTGTAATAAACTTTCTTCACTTTAGCTTTCTTGGATAGACATCACATTCACATGGTTCAAAAGCCAAAATAATTTTTTAAAATATACATTTGATAAATCTTACATCTACGTCTACATATAACCCCTCTAATTAGTGTCTATATACATTTCCAATTTGTCTTTATACACATAATATTATTCAAAAAGTATTGATTCAGAGTGGTCTGGTTTATTTTCATCTGACTATTGAACTTACCTAATAAAATCTGCAATATAAAACAAATTATGTGATATGGTGAAACAACAGATAATGTATGCTTTAAATTTCACATCCTGTCCCAGCCACCTAGAATGTATTACCCAGGAAGTAAGTTCAATTTATTTTCTTTAATCAAGAGGCTTCTCCTTGTTCTTAATTTTTGAGATGATCAAGTTACCACTTTATAAGAAAATAAATAAGGTTAACTCTAAGGAGAGAATCAAGGACATAAGGATTTGTTTAAAAAGGAAATTAAGTAAAAGTATAAAGTCAGAAGATTCTTCAAAAAGTCATTTAACTAATTTCTCATTTTACTTCCTTCTTATATAAGTTTCCTAGCTGCTGGAATGTGATATAACTGAACTGGAATGGCTTTTAATAAGGGGAATTTAATAAGGTACGAGTTTTCAGTTCCAAACCTGTGGAAATGTTCAAACTAAGGCATCCAGGGAAAGATATCTTCATTCAAGGAAAGCCAATGCATCTGCAACACCTCTGTCAGCTGGAAAGTCACATGACTGGTAGTTGCTGGTCCATTGATCCTGGGTTCTCTTGCTTTCAGACTCTGTTCCTGTGGAGGTTCCTCACTTTACTTCTTCAGAACTGGCTTCATCTATTGGCTTCCCTTGGCTCTCTCTAGGTTTTGGCTTGTTTAACATCTCATGGCAACATCTGCTGTGCTCTAAGCTTCTCCATACAAACATGTCTGTTTTCTCCACATGTCTGCATAGGGTCATTATGAACACAGACTTACTCTTCATCTGAAAATTGGGAGAAGCAAATGATCTTCTCAACTCAGCATTCAAAGCAAAAACACATAATGCTTCTTATTAAGCACCGTGTTTGGTGGTGAGTATCTTGTGCCCTCCTTTGAGGCAGAACACTTGTTCTTTGCCACCACAATGTGTGATTCTGGTTCTAAAGATGAGAGTGCTTTTCCAGGAATTGAATGACTCACAAATTCACTTAAATAAGTTTATAAGGATTTCTCATTCTGATTCACTCTTTAGAGAGCACCTCATTTGCTCTTCCCTGTAGGAGACACAGGACAGGTGGGCAGACCACCAGGTAGGTGCCTGGTGTTGTGCCCACTCTGGGCAGAGCTGCTATGCACCCCCATGCCACCACTCCCCTCCACCAGTTTCTCTTCTTACTATAGGATCTTTGCAAGATCATTGGGAAAGAGACAGAATGTTAATCCTCTCCATGACCTGCCATGGCCTCCAGACTTCATCCTGGCCCAGAAGAAAAGATACCACTGTGATGTCAGGTGTCACCCAGAGTCTTGTCATTTCTTCTACTCCTTCCAAGAAATCACACCCCTACCTGTATGCACTCTTGTTTGGCCTCCAAGGAAAGTCAGAAAGGAAAGCAGTCTTTTTGAATTGCCTTATCTCCCCAGACCAGGGTTAAACCCTCTGTGCCTCTTTCCCCAGGAGTTCAACCCAGGAAACCTCTGGAGTCTTCAGGTTAACAGGATACTTGCCTGCAGGTTTGAAACCAACAGGAAATGTTCTGTCTGTTTAGCTCGTATGGCACAGGACTGAAATCTGCCTGCAAGTTTAGAAAAGTCCATCCACACCTGCCTGCTGTTCATCTGGAAAGACAACCACTCCTGCAGCACCAGAGCCCTGCCCAAGGAGGCAGCCTCTGCTGTTCAGGTTCTGGGGCATTTGGGACAACATCTCAGTCTGCTTAACACTCTTATTCACAAGCAGGGATGGCATTTCAGATTTTTCAGTGCCAAAGTAGGGTACCTGAAGTCAGTGATAATAAGAAATCTATTGCCATGCTCTTTCTTCCTTCTGCCTGGACAGGCCATCAGCTTTCTCTTCCTGGTCTTTCTTAGAGCTATGCTAACTTAAGCAAATCACATACCTTGGATTACTTTCTCACATCTCAGGAATATCATACATTCACTTTCTTCCTTCATCCTCTTATGCTCCTTTTGGTACTTTCCTAAAAGCTTCTAGAGAGAGTGAAATGAACATGTTTCATGCTCCTTGTCTAACTGATGATGTTAACATTAATAATGATCATAAACTGCAGAACTGGGAACTAGTAGACCATGCTGAGAAAAAAATACTAAACTTTTTTGGTGGAAGGAATGCTGATATGTTTGCATTCCAGAATACATGAATCCCTTCTGTGAAAGAAGTAGGGGCTTGTTGTGCCCGAGGATGTTCCCCTTCATTCATTAGATTTAATAATATAAATGCCATTTACTTTGACAAGGGCCACACATATCCATCTGCACAGTGAGGGCATTTTGAGTGAGCTTACTTCTCATGACATTGGCCAGCAAGACCTACTTTGGATCTTGGCTCAGAAGAAGTGGCAGTGATCAGTTTCAGCGCTGTAGGAGTCCATGTGGCCCAGACAGTGGGAGTAGAGGCCCAGAGGTGGGCATGCACAATTTGAGTTCAGGAGGGTGGAGAGTTTCTCCAGGAATGGGAGGTAGCTGGGCCAGAAATGTAATGGAGACTAGGATGTTGCTTCTGTTGCAGGCCTGGCCAGATGTCCCCTCCAGCACAGGGTGTGAGTCTAGCAGCACAACCAGGAAATACCCTTACCTGGATGCTCTCACTTATGGCATCACTTGCCCCATAAATCTCTCCTTTGCATACTTATGATCAGTCCATATAACAACCACAGAGATGAGTGCAAATAACACCATTAACACCATTTTTCTGGTGAACAAAGTCTCCTTCCAGGGACTTGTCATTTCTCCCCAAATAACCAAGCAAATGTCCAAGGCCTACAGCTGGAATTACCCCTTAGTGTATCTGCACTCTCCATCACTGAATTTTGGTGCACAAAGCAATCTTCCCTAGAGAAAGCCCCCTCTATCCCACTCCCTCCTGCCCACAGTCCTCTCCATACTCAGATCCCATAAAACAATAAGCATAATCCTATAATTCACTGTTGAAACCAGGCCTCTCTGAGAGTGAAAGGAAGACTACCAACAACTGTGGAACAACAGATATCATATGGGATTTCTGGTCACACAGGCCTTAATGAGTCCCTGCAATGAGTAGAACATCTATTTGAAACATAATGTGAAATCTCTGAGAGGAATACCTCCAACCTTTTTCTCCAGAGGTGGCATTCCTGAACTTGTCTCTGTCCCAGAGCTGGGCAGGGCCCACACACAAGCACACTGTCCACATGGCATCTCTCAGGATAGAAGGAGACATGCCTGCCTGTCTACAAGGATGGCTCTCCCACCTCTGGCCATTTTAAAAGCATTCCAGATAGCCACCTAAATGACTCAGGACAGACATTAAAAGTCAGAGAATGTAAAACTCTGACCCACCATCACTGATAGTAACCAAATCTCATGAGAATATGCTGAAACTACATTGTAAACAAACCTCATGAGACTGGTAAACATTACAAGCTGCCCTCCTGACACACCCCTATGCTTTTGGTTTTTGGCATAGAGTGCTGACTTTCACATCCCCACTGCATAATTAAATCTACAGGTAACTTTTGGTCTAGTACATTCTTTGGTCTCCCAGTTGTGCTGGCTTAGAACAAAGAAACTCTTTTCTGAACCCATCAGCAAGGGCACCACCTCACACTCCACAAACAGTCCTATTCCTGGGACCCAGAGGCTCAAAACTGGCAGCTAAGTTGTGCCATGACCTGGATAGCCACATTCCCTTCATTATTTGGTCTGGATGGTGACCTCCAGATTATTTCATCATGACACACTTCCTGCAGCAGCCTGGGTTACCTCCCTTTAACTTCACTCAAGTAGAAAGGGAGGTTAGTTCAGGAAGACACTCTGTGGTTGGTGGAACATAGCCAATTGTCCCCACCCATTCTAAGATATATCCCATTTGCCTCAGGGCTCATCCTCCAGCCCAGGGTGACACAGAGCTGCATCCTATTGTGCACAGCCTTTGCAGAATAAAAACACCCCAAGGTAAAACAGGGTTTCCCCAGTACTCAGACCTGGGCTCCCTAAGAACCAAAGATGTGGCTCAGCAAACTGGCAGAGAGAAATTCCATCACTGAAAGTGATGCTAGCCTAAGACTGGGGTTTGGATGCAGGGGGAAGCCATCCTGAGCTGCCCTGCCTTTGCATCCTTGCTCATCTTCTGGGCAAGGAATTGGGCTGAGCTGGGAAACTTTTCTATAAAATGTGACCTGTTGGGAAATAGATGGAAATCTGGGTTTAGGGAAATGTATACAGTAGTAGAAGTGGTTATTGTGGCTTGGGTCAGGTGCAGATCAGTGTTGGGAATCAGTAAAGACACAGCAGAAGAGTCTGGAAGATATGGGTGACATATTTCTGAGTGGCAGAGGGGCTGGTGAAGGGCATACTGGCATAGGAGTAAATTGGAAGGAAACACATCACTGCAAAGTGCCAATGCCATGAGAAATACTTGACGAAGTGTTTCAAAATAATTCTCCAGCCTGTGTCAGGCACAAGCACCCAGCCTGGGTGCTTTCCACCTATGGGAAATACCATGAGGCAGCCCACACATATGAAACCAAATGACCCCCACCAACTGCAGTCATCTACAGAGAAGGGTGAAAACAACCAGCATACTATCTAATACAAGGCACCACCCTTGAGAGAAGGGAAGGTAGATGAAAACAGCCCTGAGCAAAGACTGGGGAGGGGGAATAAGCAAAACCAATCTATGAAAGCAAATAATCCCACATTACCTGTTGCCGCTCATCCTCCATCTTTCTTTACTTGTGAGAGTACCCTCATGCTCCTTCTCTGCCTGTGTACTCAGTAAATTTTCTAAATACCTGTTCAAAAAAATTCCTCTAGGAAAGGTTTTCTTACCTTCATTTTACAGATGAATAAACTATTTCTCAGAAGTTAATAATTAGTCCAAGGCCACATGGTGAGTGGTAGAATCAGGATTTCAATCTGGATGCTGCCTCCGAAGTGGGTATTTCCCCCAGAACAATGCCCTGTATAGTATAGACCACTGTCAGCAACATTTCGAAGAATAGAGTCATGAATAACTGAAATGGGAAACCAAGTAGGAGGGATCAGGGTTTGTTTAGAGATAGGGAATGATGATTCCCTTTTCACTTTTTATGTACTCTATAAGCTTGAAGTATGATTAATTTAAAGGTCATACATTTTAACATTAAACTATAAAACCAGTAGTGGCAAGCTGCATAGAAGCACAGATTCTCTATCTTTCTTGCTGCTGTATGGGCTCCACAAGCTTCCTGCTGGAACTTTTCAGTGTTCCAGGCTTGGGCATTATGTTAATTCATGTAGAAAAAAAATATTCCCTGGAGGAAGAAAACGCTATTGCCAGGTAAGTTTCTATAAGAATCTTAGTAATATAAGGGTAAGAAAATGACAACACATGATCTCTTGTCAATTGTGAGGGAAGCTGAAAAAATAAACCATGCCAAGACCTTCAAAATAAGTGGAGTACCCTCCTCTTGCACCCACCAAAGAAAGAAAGGAGAGGGAATTTCAACCAGCCACATTCCTGCCAATAGTGGAACTTGTTCAGAGAACAATAAAGAGCATTTGGAATTGAATATTTGAAGGCATCTTCCTATATAGAAGACTTAAAATCCAGATGTGGCCATGCAGTGTGCATGTTGAACAAGCCAAACTGACAGGAATCTGAAAAAAATAGAACTTATGGCCACTTAGCTCAAAGCAGGACATATGTAGGTGTCTGAAGATGAAGAGTTAAAAAGTGAGA
>PVIY010061585.1:0-11203 GCA_004026745.1 Myrmecophaga tridactyla | reverse complement strand
AAAGTTGAATGAAATGTCTTCTTCATAAGCATTAGAGTTCACTAAAGATTTTACCAGACTGGTCCTCAATGATGCATAAATGCATGTTCAGTCAATTTAATTTCCTCAATTACTCCATTCAAATTTTGTCCTTCTTACACCAAAGCAATATAAAATATAAGAGTAAATAAGACGAGCCCAGAACTCATGCTACAAAGAGTAAGAATGATTTCATTGGCTCTCCAAATGATGTGCTGAATAAATGGCTAAAAAGTATCAGAAAAAAAAGTCCTAATCGGTAGTGTTTGCCAATGTCAGTGGTGTAAATACTCCCACCATAGCCAATATCAAGGTACCAATGTAATGCCGCTGAATGTGGATTTGGGCAGAGAAGTGCACTTGCACATCATTTTGTAGCACTTCCACCATTCTAATATAATTAGTTGTAAATAACTTCAAGAGCATAGCTAATAGTAAAATAGTTAGGAAGTAATAGATTTTTTTTTTAAATTTGCATATGGGCAGGAGGCACCAGGGATCGAACTCCAGACCTCCAGCACGGCAGGTCGGAGCTCTGCCTGCTGAGCCACGGCAGCCGCCCAAAGTAATAGATTTTTAATATTTATTACCATTTTTAAAACAATGTATTTAATTATAAATTTATAATAGTCTAATGGTTGTATTTAGCCAGCTATGTGAATCTATACTAGCCAAATCCAGTATACCAATGCCTAACAGGAAAGATTTTTGGATCCTGATTTATCTAGGTTTCAGCTGACTGATTTTGTTCAAAGGAAATAGCTTATGGAGAGGGCAGTACAACAGACGCTGCTCAAATAAATTAAAGAAAACCTAAATAAATTGCAAGACATCCCATGCTCAAGGATTGGGAGAGTTAAAATCTTTAACATGCCAATATTACCTAAAGCAATATGAAAACTTAATGTAAAAATTCCTATTAAAATTTCAGCAGCCTTTTTTTTTTTTTTGCAGAATTAGGAAAATCAATACTTAGATTTATAGGGAACTGCATGCGCCCCAAATAGCCAAAACAATTTTGAAAAAGAAAAGCAGAGTTGGGAAATTCATACTTCCCAATTTTAAATTGTAATACAAAACAACAGTGATCAAAACAGTGAGGTACTGGCACAAAGACAGACAAATAGATCAGCAGATCAGAACCGCAAGTCCAGAAACAGACGCACACATTTTGTTTGTTTGTACCTTTGTTAAGACAACTTAATGAATGGGAGAAAATAGTTTCAAGACATTTTTGATAAGGGCATGATACTCAGAATATATAAAGAATACCTATAACTCAACAATAATAAGACAGATAACCCAATTTAATAATATGCAAAAGATTTGAATAGACAATTTTCCCAAAGAAAATATACAAATTGTCAATAAGCACATGAAAAGACGCCCCAAATCATTAGCCATTAGGGAAATGCAAGCTAAAACCATGATATACCACTTCACATCCACAGAGGTGGCTATTATTAAAAAATAAAACAAAATGAAACAGAAAATAACAAGAGTTGGAGAAAATGCAGAGAAATTGGAATTCTAATCTATTGTACGTGATGCATCCACTGTGGAAGCAATATGGTGTTTTCTCAAAAAGTTAAACATAGAATAGAATTACCATTTGACCCAGTAATCCCACTTCTAACCAAAGAGAGAAAAATCAGGGTAGCAAACAGATACTTGTACACCGATGCATATGGCAGCATCATTCACAATAGCCAAAAGCTGGAAAAAACTCAAATGTCCATCAACAACTGAATGGATAAGCAAGATGTGAGTTATATACCCAATGAAATATTACTCAGCCATAAGAAAAATGAAGTTATGAGACATGCTGCAACATGAAAGAACCTTGAAAATATTATGTTCAGTGAAACAGGCAAGACATAAAGCCAAAAAGTCATATGATATTGATTATAAGAGATGATTAGAAATAATAAATTCTCAGAGATAGAAAGCAGATTAGAGGTGACGAGAGGAGGTGGAGACAAGGCTAAGAGATGAGGAAGAAGGGGGAGTGAGTATTTGTAAAATTAAAATTTCAAAAAATTATTCTTTTAAATGGCCCAAATTCTCTGCCCTCCTATCATCCACACCCCTTTGTAATGTGACTTTCTAGTTCCTTCTAGTAAGAGGTTGGCCTTAAATCTGACCTGACCCTGATACTTGCATCTAGCACAAGAATGTGGCACAATAGATGGAGTGCCCATTTAAAGTCTAAGCCTCAAAACACCTTGTGAGCATCTGTTTTCTCTTACTTGTCTGTTTTTACCATGAGAACATGCTCACGCTGGGTTGATTCTGAATGAATGGTATGTGAGACCCACAAATACAAGCAAGGGGCATCCTAGACCAGGCTAGAGACAAGTGACACTGAAACATGCGATAGAGCCCAGCCAAAATTAGCTCTCCATCAACCTACACACCACAGACACCTAAGAGACCCAACCCAAACCAGAAGGACCACCCATCTGACCTGCAGAACTATAACAAATGCTTTTTGTTTTCTGCCACAGAGTTTGGAGGAATTTTGGTATAGCATTGAGATGTTAGACTGATTTCTGCCTTTTGTACTGAGAACCCAACAAGCAAGAATCACCATTTGAACATTAATTGGAAGGAAGTAGAGAATTCCTGAAACATTTCCTAAGAAATAAGGTTGGCAGGTAGGAATTAGGAGTTGAGAGATGCTGCTTTTTGTTAGTCTGGATATATGCGACTTCAAGCATTGTGCTTTGATATATTATTTGGGCACTAAATTTCATTCACTTCATTCATTATCAGTAATAATTGTACCATCTTACAATCTTAGAATCATACTTCCAAGATGTTTGAACAATGTTTCATGTACTCAATACTGAATATATCATGTGAAAAATTAAGACTTGCTTTAAAATATACTGCTGTTCAATACTAACATTTCTGGGGACAGATAATTAAGAGATCTTTATATATTTTAATTTAGAATCTTCAAATCACAGAATGTTACGCTGGCTACCTTATCAGGTTGCTACCAAAGTGATGTACCCACATGGCTTCAGCATCTCAAAATGCTGCCCATCTCTAATTGGTAGTAAAAACCTAACAGCCAAGGACATATTTAATCTACTCTGCAATTCTCCTTTTGAAAAGTATTGACTCATATTAACATATTCATATAATACACATTTCCTTAGCCTGAAGAGTTATCAAAAGGAGAGCGGAATAAGTGACAAGGAGTTTTATTACAAGAAAGAAAATTAGATGGCTAAGCTGTAAAGAAAAGACTTTGTTAGAAAAAGAAATTCAAATATATAAGGGTGAAATTATGGAATACCGAAGGCTCCTTTCCGTTATTGGATCTTTGTGGATTCTTAGTCACAGTATTTTCATCATTTTCTTAAGAGGAACCCAAATAAATAAATTATGGTACATAAAAAAAAAGGAACGAAGTAGATATATGTGTACTAAGGCACAATTTCTGAGCCATATTACTAAGTTGAAATAACATTTGACAGTTTGCCATCATTTATGTAGAATTAAAAAATTTTTAAAAGATATATGGGCTGAAATATGCATATATTCCTAGGGAAAGGAACACAGGAAACTGCTATGAGCTGTTGCCTCTGGGGAGCACAGCTGAAGAAATGGTGTGGGAGCAGAAGACTCTTTATTGCTAACCCTTGGTACTGTTAGAATTTAATTTTTAGTAGATGCACAGATGACTGTTTTCAAAAAATAAAAACGATTTAAATACATTAAACCAGGCCTATTCACTGCTACCCAAGAAGGCTAATATCATTTAAATTTTCATGTCCCAAAGGTCACAAATGACAAGGAAAGGTGTATTCCTGGCACTGGTAATCGTTGTCAAGAAAACTCCTGGTGCAGAGAGCAGCACAGACAGGTGGCTGACAGTTACTCCTCCTGACATTCATTGAAGGGAAAACTTACTCAACTTGGAATGTCTAACAGTTAAGAAGGAAAACTGGCAGCAATTGTCCTCGTCAAATAAAATTCCAATCAGAAAATGTGACATTTACCACATTATTGTCCTTATTCTCATTATTGTCCTTACCACATAAGGTAACTTCCCTATGCCACAATCAGCAGTCCACAATGTGGGGAACTTCCAACAGAATGCAAAGTTTCCATCCCATAAAATTAATAGACTTAAAAAGCCCAGGGCAGATGCACCACTAATCTGCTCTTACATGCCGTATGACTATTTAAAGGGCCTGTCAGCATGCATAATGCACAGAAGTTATTTTTTTTACATAAAATGTGCTCAGAAATGATAGAATGAACAACTTGATGATAGCAAAGATTTCTAAAAGTCTGATGTATAAGACAGTCAGACCTGTATAACCACAGGTGTTCTTTTCTTATTTCTATTCCTGGACACTGTGGTTAAACTTTAAAAAGATAATGCCAGTTGCTGAATTGATAATGATTTTCCTCTCCTGGGGATTTTACAAAATGAACTTTAAAAAAATTAAACAATTTTTCATTAGAAAATGGCCTGCTATAGCTAGGTAAAAGACACGAAACAAACGAAAATTATCTTACAGAAAAATAACTACTTCCACGAGCATAGTTGTTAAAAGAAAAGGACAATAATGAGAATAAAATTTAATAGGTGCAATGTTTTGGCGAAAAAAATTATAATTTCTCATTTGTTGTTACTCTAAAATAAGAATCTACTTCTCCCTTAAAAAGCCTTTAGAATGTAAGGCATTACAATATTATTACAGTATTCACTACAGACTGACCAAGAAAATTGAATAAAAAGTCTAGAGATAGATCCACATACATACAGAAACATTTTATATGCTAAAAGTGGTATCTCAAATCACTGGCAAAAGTTGGACTTTTTACTAAGTGGTACAAAAAAGCAGACATTTTGAGAAATGGTGCTGTGATAAAAGGATAGCAAATTAGAAAATGACAAAATTGCATCCATACTTCACAATATGCAACAGAAAAACTTCAAGATGATCTAAAATCTAAAAATTATAAAGTGAAACTAGAAAAACTATGGGTAAATGTCTTTATAAACTAGATATGAAAGAACTTTCTAGGCTCAAAATCTATATGCAAGAAAGAAAATATTAAATTGAGTCCTTAAAAATAAAACTAAAAAGTCATATGACAAAAATCACCAAAGGCAAAGTCAAAAGGCAAAAGCCAAACCAAGAGAACATTTTTGCACCTTTCTAATAGATAAAGAGTTAATCCTTCAATATATAAAGAGCTCTAAAATGCAAGGGGGTGGGGGGAAGATTACAAACCTGATTTTAAAATGTATAAAAACATGAACAAACATTCACAGAAAAATATATACACATGGCTCTTAAACATATGAAAGGATGCTTCATTTCATACATGATGATAAAAATGCAAGTTAAAAGTTATACTTTGGGGCATTTTTCACCAAATTGCCATTAAAAATAATTCGAAAGTTAACAGTATACTTTATGGCAAAACTGGGTGTCTTAGTCTCCTAGGTGCTAAAACAAATACCATGCAACGGGTTTGCTTTAACAATGGGAATTAATTGGCTCACAGTTTTGAGGCTAGAAGTCCAAAATTGAGCCATCCTTTTGTCTGAGGACTGGTGTTCTGGGGCTGGCTGCTGGCAATCCTTGGTCCTTGGCTTTTCTGTCACATGACACTGCATATGGCGGCCTCTCCTGGCTTCTTCCTCCATCGAATTTCACCCTACCTATCAAGGACTCCAGTACTCCAGATTGAAACCCAACCTGATTCAGTGGGGCCAAACTAACTAGAGTACCATGGAAGAGGATTTACAATGGGTCTACACCCACCAGAATGCAGACCAAGACATGCCCAAACTGGGCTACACAATTCAATCTACCACATTTGAGATTGTGGGGGAAAAAAAGAGCAGAAAATTGTAATTAAAGCCAGCAAAAAACCCTCCAAAGAAGAAGTTAGCAAAGCAAACATTTCTAGGAATTTACCTTGAAGCTAGACCTTTCCATATGGAAAACAAGGAGTACAAAAGGTTGTAGCCTTCAACCTAATAGCAAACTATTGGAAAGAACATGCAGACTCTCCCAGAGAAGACTGGTTGAAGGAACCCTAGTGCATGCATGCAGTAGAGTACTGCACCACCATATAAATGAATGAAGAAGAGTTCCATAACCAATATGGAGTGCTTCTGACATTATATTAAGTAGAAAAGACAAGCTGTAAAGGCATATAGATAGTATGCACAAAATTTGTAATAAATGATATTGAAAGAACTGGACAGTTGTGTTCGTGTTTCCTAATTTTTTCAAATGAAAACCTGAGGGGAAAAACAAAAGGTAGGTAAGAATGGGGTAAAAAAAAGGATTATAGATGAGAATCAGACTTCTGTTGAGTATTCTTACTTACATGATTTTAATTTTCTACCACGTATCTATTTTTTCATTTTCAAAAAGTAAAACTAGTAAACAAATGAAAAATAGTAATCTCTAAATTTAATGTAAATATAAATAATTGAACTTAACTGCAAAGCAAATTAAAAGTGTATTTCCAGAAAGAATAATAATTAATTTAAATAAACTGTAAACACATATTCTTAGTGGGAAATATTTTAAGGAATATAAACAACTGCAAAGAAATGCTGAATTTGACTTCATAGATTTGTTATTATTTGCATCACCGATGTTTTTATTCTGCAATTATTTAAGGTCTAATACAGTTATAAGAAAGGAGTAGTACAGAGGACCCAGGGCTGTCATTGTGGGAAAAGAGAAATGCATATGCAGAATAAGGCGAAATGAGGAGGAACCTTTGATAACTGATTAAATTGGAACTATTTGGAGCAGTGATCCTTCTGGTAGGATAAAAATTGATAGCAATAAACCCAGGGAGAAAAATACTAAATGAAGACAGATAATTGTTTCAGAGTTTCTTATAAAATAAAAAATAAAATGAAATTGACTACTCAATTGTAATTGGATGGTAAACATTTGATACAATTTCAAATCAATGGATTATCAGGCAGGTATAAAACGGAGGAATATGATACATATTTTACCTCTTGGCCATGATGTCATGTTAAAAGAAAAAACTTACCAATCCTGAGACTATCTTGTATGCAAATGCATAGATAAAGACAATTTGATATTTTGGGAGATGGACACATGGGTAGGTTTTTCCTTTGTACAGCTAAAATTATTCAAGCTCTAAGGCAATTTATTAGGTTACTATTTTTTCTTTCAAATAAATTTCTTTTGTGGCCACTTCAGCGTTGGTCTAAAGACAGAATTCCTTTCCAATCCTCTCCCCGCCTAGCTGTTAAACAGTCCTTTATACAGTTCCTGTTTGGGGAAACTGGTTTTGGACACTGTTTTTAGGACTCTACTAAGGCAACAATTCAGGGCTGTCCCCTAAAATAGCGGGTTTGCTATTCCTGAGCAATACCACCAAAAGGGTTTATTTCATGCCAAGAATGCATAATACTAGGGTTCCAATGTAGTGCTGGAATCAATAATGGGTGAAATTTTTTCCACATGCCACTAATACTAACTAATACTATTCAAGCAATATATTTTGTTAGGATTAAAAGAAATATTTTGAATCAACTTGGGCTCACTGCCGCCTGGATTTCTGCTCTTAAGTAAATGCCATCACACCCTATTAAGTGCAGGAAAGATGCCATCCACGCAGTCAGATGACACTGCTGAAGCTCCTGTTTCCCACTTTCTTTATGACAACATGGTTTAGGTGCATGATTTACCAACTAGCATCTTGTCAGAGAAACGAGGCAAATTACAAAGGCAAGGCACCATTTAGCTCAATTCAATTTTATTATGCTACAACCCCATAGTTTCTCAATTCACAATCATGAGGTGGACATGCATATTAGTAAATTAAAGCAGAACTTTTAGGAACATGGTTAAGAGAAGCCTTATGAATTGCTAGTTATTTGGAACATTTCTAAGAATTTACCTTAAATAAGTGATAATAAATGTTGGGCAGAAAGTGTTTATAGAACAGAGAATCAAAGATGATTTTCTACATTTTATATACTAGAATAACTATTTTTTTTTAATAATGAAAAAGTAAGAGTTGTAATCACAGTTCCATAGTATTTCAAGGGCGTGACAGTATCCTTTGAATAAATTATTTGACTTAAGAACTATCAGCTCAAGCCATGAAATTTTAAGCAGTTAGCCATAAAGTTAAATATTGAATCTAGTTTTCTGTTACTTACACTATTTATTTTTAGCATATTTTCCAAAAATTCAACCAACCACTAACTCATACAAAATAGCCAACAGAATCATTTTTATAATTTTTACATTTTAGATATTGTAAGAGATGAATCCTTTCTGATACTGTGCATGGACAATTTACTTATTATTAAAGAATTATTGACTTTAAAATCGTGTAAATGTAAAATTTTATTTTCATTATCCAGCCATAGCACATTCTTCAGTATAAGTGGGGAACAAAACAAATATAAGACATCCTTATTTGGATTTTGAACTGTCATTCATACATATAAGTAAAGATATTTAGACAATGCCTTCTTAACTAATCTCTAATCTTCAAATAAAATTGCACAGAAATTAAATAATACAGAAGCATGCCACAATGTTATAAGAAACAAAATAAATTTCTTTCATCTATTTCTGATATAGATATTGGTATTTTACCCATGGCAAAAACTTCCTAGGTCACCAAATAAGTCCCAGTAAATTTAAAAATCTTTAAATTATACAACGTATCTTCTCCAAACACAATAAAATGAGGCTATAAATCAATAACAGAAGGAGAAATGGAAAATTCACAAATATGTGGCATGAAACAATGTAGAGTTAAACAACAAATATGTTAGAGAAGTAATCATAAGGCAAATTAGGAAATATCCTGAGGTGAATAAAAATAAAAATACAACATAGCAAAACTTATGCAATGTACAAAAGAAGTGATGAGAAGGAAATTTATAGCTCTAAGTATTTAAATTGAAAAGGAAAAAAAAAGATTTCGAACCAGAGAACTACCTTAAAACTGGAAAAACTAGAAAACAAAGAGCAAACTAAATCCAAAGCAAGCAGAAGGAAGGAAATAACATGGATGAGTGGATATGAATGAAATAGAGAATTAAAAAAAATAGAATCAACAAAATCAAAAGTTGACTCTTTGAAAAAAATCACTTAAGTTGAAAAACTTTTAATTAGACTGACAAAGAAAAAAAGAGAGAGGATACAAATAACTAAAATCAGAAAAATGAAAAGGGCGACATTACTTATGACTCTCCTGAATTAAAAACAATTATAAGAAGATACTATAAATAACTTCATGTCAAGAAATTAGGTAACCTAGATGAAATGGACAAATTCCTAAGAACACAAGCTACCTACAATGACTCAAGAAGAAATAAATGGTCTCAACAAGCCAATAACTGGTAAAGAGATTAAATTAGTAATAATAATCATTAAATAGTCCCTAAAAAGAAAAGCTCAAGACCAGATAGTCTTCACAGGGAAATTTTAGCAAACATTCCCAGAAGAATTAACAACAATCCTCCTCAAACTTGTCCAAAAATTGAAGAGGATGGAACTCTCCCTAATTTATTCTATAAAGCCAAAATCACCTTCATTCCAGAGCCAGTAAAGATATCACAAGAAAAGAAAATTATATACCAATATCTTTTATGAATATAAATGTAAAAAATCTTCAACGAAATACTAGCAAACCAAATTCAACAGCGCATTAAAAGAATTATACAGAGGTGCAGGAGTAGTTTAGTGGTGGAATTCTCACCTGCCATGTGGGAGACCCAGGTTTGATTTCTAGCCCATATACTTCCCAAAAAACAAACAAAAGCAAACAAACAAATGAACAACAACAAAAATCAACAAAACGTGCTGCACTAATGAGATACTCACATGGAAAAAGAATGAAATGTGATCCCAGACATACAGCATACAAAAAAAAAAAAAAAGGAAGAAGAATTATACATCATACTCAAATGAAGTATAAGGTTGGGTCAACATAACAAAATCACTTAATGTAGTAAAGTACCCTAACACAACGAACGAAAGAAACAACACGATTATCTCAAAGGATACAGAAAAGGCATTTGACAAAATCCAGCATTACTTCTTGATAAAAATGCTTAGAAAACTAGAAATAGAAGGAAACATCCCCATCATAATAAAGTGTATGTATGAAAAACCCACAGCTACCATCATACTCAATGGTAAAGGAATGAAAGCTTTCCCTCTAAGATTGGGAGCAAGACAAAGATGCCCACATTTGCCACTGTTATTCAACGTTGTACTGGAAGTTGTAGCCAGAGCAATTAGGTGAGAAAAAGAAATAAAATGCATTCAAAATGAAAAGAAAGAAGTATAACTTTTCCTCTTTGCAGATGATATGATCCTGCATACAGAAAATCTTGAAAAATATGCAACAAATCTACTCGAACTAACAAATTAATTCAGCAAAGTGACTGGGTATGAGTACAACACCCAAAAAATCAGTAGTGTTTCTATATAATAGTAATGAACAATTAGAAGAAATCAAGAAAAAATTCCATTTGCAATAGCAACTAAAAGAATCAAATATCTAGGAATAAATCTAACCAAATATAAAGGACTTGTACTCAGAAAACTACAAAACACTGCTAAAGGATATGAAAGAAGACCTGAATGAATGAAAAGACATTTCAGGTTCATGGATTGGAAGATTAGATATTGTTAAGATGTTAATCCTACCCAAAGCAATTTATGGATTCAATGCTGCCCCAATCAAAAATTCCAATAACCTTCTTTGCAGAATTAAAAATCAAATCATCGAATTTATATGGAAGGTTAGGAGGCCTGAATAGCCAAAGCCATCTTAAAAATGCATAACACATTTACTGATCTTAAAACTTATTACACGGCCACAGTAATCAAAACAACCCAAGAAAACACACATAGACCATTGATATCAAGTTGAGAATTGGATCAACCCTTACATTTACGGCCATTCAAATTTTGACAGGGGGTAAAGACCACTCAATTGGGAAAGAACAATGTCTTCAACAAATGGGGCTGAGAAAAGTGGATCTCCATTTACAAATGAATGAAGGTGGACCCCTAGCTCACACCTTGTGTTAGGCAATGGTTTCTTAGACCTTATACCCAACAAACAAACAAACAAAAAATAGATAAATGGAACTTCAACAAAGTTAAAAACTTTGTTG
>PVIY010061584.1:0-11187 GCA_004026745.1 Myrmecophaga tridactyla | reverse complement strand
TTTTAAAATTCTGCAGTATGTGTAACTGTGTCCCATTTTTTACTCATATTTTTATATCTTAGATTTCGAAGAAATAGACTTTGACACAGGTAAGTCAATTTTATTAGTTTTACAAGTAACCATCATTTGGCTTTATTGATCTTCTCTTTTTATCTTTGATTTCTATTTCTTCAAGATGTGATTTCCTCTTTTCTTAAGCTTTATTTTTCTTGTTTTAGAATTAATGTATTTTAATAATAGATTCTTATTATTCTTTTATAATATAATATTCTGAGCCATGCAGTTCCCTTTGCATGTTGCTATAGTAGCACTTCACAAGTTTTAAAATATGTAGCAATTCCAAAGTGTCACTACTGACAGTTTCCAAGAACTTTAAAAATTAAAGCTCTGTGCTTAAAAAAAGTGTGAATTCTCTAATTGTTATGGGAATGGCCTGTGAGTATACAGTAGATCAAAACTGTTCATTTAATTTTGCAAATCTACATTTTAATAACTTTTTCAGCTTGATCTATCCATTACTGAAAGAAGAAGGCAAAAACATTCCATGATTAATATGTATTTTAAAATTAATTCTTGTGACTTTAGTTTTTTTCTATGTTTATTTCGAGGCTATGTTAGTTACATATAAATTTAGAATTATTATGCTTTTTTTTTAAACACAGACTGCTATAGCTTACTCAGTACTTGTAGGTATTTTGAGATAAATGTGTGTTTTCTGCTGTGATATATTATCAGAAACAGAAGTCTTATCCTTTTTGAAATTACATTCTTGTTTGTATGTTTTATACGATATAGTATAAAAGGCAGCTTTACAGGTAAACATAAATAAACATACCTATGATAGAAGTTTGTGATCAACCCAGTTTGGAGATGCTCAGACAATAGATTCCAAGTGTTCTGGAAACTGGTCCAAGATCATCTACACCTATTAAGAGGTGGATGAAAGATCTGTTTTCCCAAATGGTTTCTTTTTTAGAGTAAGGGGTAGAAACACAGAAAACTTCAGGGTATCTTTCTTTGTAGGAAAATTCATACAATATATAATATACTGTGTAATATAATACACATAATATGAACATATTGAATCTCATGGTATTTGTATGTACCAGGAATATTCTGTCTAAAAATAAGGTTAATGATTTTGGAAGTACGCTATTTTTGTCTAAAGGCAATGATATTTGATGTATCGACTTTCCTATGATTTAATTGAATCCTTACCAAACCACAAAGTATACATTTTTTTGTCATGTACAGAAAAGAATGTACTGATTATATGGACTTTGACTGTTCTGGTGATTATGTTGACAATTTCTCATGGTAAATTAAGAAAATGTCTTCGGATTACCATGATGGTTTAGCGCTGTATGCACCTTAGATAAAAATATTCTTAAATTTAATCCATTCTTATGGATGTGAACCCATTTTAAGTAGGACCTTTTGATGAGGCTATTTGTGTTGTGTGATCCATTTCAATAGGGATGGGTCTTAATCCTATTACTGGAGTCCTTTGACAGAGAATGAAAATTCAGATAAAGAGAGAAAGGCATGGAAGCAAGAAGATGAAACCATCAAAATCCAAGAGACCAGCAGATACCACGTGTGCCTTGCCATGTGCTGAAGAAGTAAAGGATCAGACAGCTAGCCTTCAGCAAGAAAGCATCTCCCTGATGATGCCTTGATTTGGGCATTTTCCTAACCTCAAAACCATGAGTGAATAAATTCCCATTGTTTAACCTGACCCATACCGTGGTATTTGCTTGAGCAGCCTAGCAAATTAAAGCAATTGCCATTTGGCTTCCCATGCAGCTTGACTACCTGCAAAATATATGACATACCAGAACTGAGTATTTCCAGCTCAAGTAATGGTAAATTTCTTATACCCATTCATAAATTAACACTTTGTGCATCAGTCTCATGAACCAAGTGATTCACTTGCTTTTTCAATGTTAAGGAAATTATGTTTCTGAGCATGAAAGGTTGAATGTCAGGCAGTACACAGTGCTGACAGAAAGTTATAGTGTAGTTATCATTGTGAGAAAACTATCAGCCTTCCTCTGTCACTATGACACTCTAAAACTTTTGTTGGTCACAGGCACAAGTATGATTTCAACAATGACTAAATAAAAGCATATGCCATAAGAACAGAGCATTCCATTAACCATATTTGTGAAGGTATCATGTTGTGTAAGGAACCATATAATTGATTCAGACATTTGAGCAAAATGAGCATGTTTTGTAATCTAATTCCTTTTTAAAAACAATCAGTGGAAGTCTTTCTGTTTATATAGCTTCCTGTGTTATAAACCGTCCTGTTTTTACTTAAACCCAGTAACTTCATTTTAGAAGAGATGCAATCTTAAATAAAATAGTTTTAGCGACTATTCCTGTGTTATAGCACTACAGTTTAGCTAAATATTACCTTTGTATTTTGAAGATTTTCTGGATATTGGCCTATGAGAGATTTGAGTACACAGTGAATGCTTTTTTTTCTGTTGAGATAAAACTTTGTGACTGCACTCAATTTAAATAAAATGTATATTCAAGTCACTTCATGGTAAAATAAAAGTAGGTAAGTTCCTTCCTAATCATCCTCATAGCTAAAATAGCATTAATCATTTTCTCAATTTGGATTAGTGTTATCTACCTCCAATAACTACATTTGAACCCTAATTGCTAGGAAATCATAAATATTTTAAAGGAAAATTATTGAAGTACATCAGTCCATTGGTCTTCAAAAGTGTTTTTCACAAGAACAGCCAGATTTTGTAGCATCTTAAAAGATTTAAATCTTAGCTCCCTGGACTGTTATCTTTTCTCCACAGATCCTTATCTCTTCTCAGGCTCCTCTACCTAACTAGTCCCTCATTATAAATATCGTTGCGTATTACCACACCAAGTACTGTTCGTCTGTTTTCCCCACTAGAATACTCCCCCCATCATTAATTCTCAGTATTAGTTAACATATGACTTTCTAAGGGAGCTTAAACAAATACCAATCTCTGTCACTGGGGGTCTGCTGGTAAATGGCTAAAAACTGACTCACATGGGGGTATGAAGAAGGAGAATCCCTGATTTTTAATGTTTGCAGACTTCTGTGGTATAAATAATTTTACTATTGTTAGGTCGGGGGAATGGGGAAAGGCACTGCAACTGGAGCTGCGGAGGCTGTGTCACCCTTCCCAACCTGACTTCCGGAACTAATGAACCGCCCCTTCTGGATGTCACCTGACCTCCATCCTTAAAAGCTGCCCTGCTGAAGCCCACGTGGGGACTCATCTCTCTCCATCTTGGATGTGGTGAGCTCTACCCGGGAGCGCAGAAATAAACTCACTCACTTTAAATTTCCTGGTCTACTTTTCTTCTTTCTTACCCTTTCACCTCCTAAACCTTTCAACTATGACCTATTTCATTCTATCAACAGGGCTTCACTGAACTTAAGAGTTGAGAGTACATGTAAGGTAGCAAACCATTATCTAGCACCTTGCGCAGATTTTCAGGCCATCTCTGACATACTGGTTCAGAAACTCTGAGGATAACGAAGATTATCAGCATTGTAACAAGGCTTCCAGTTGGTTCCGACGCATACAAAAGTTTGAGAACCACTGATCCAATGTAATACCTGCTATGTAATAGAAGCTTAATGTGTGTCTGCCAATGATAATATAAAATCATTTCATGAAAATTCTTTGGTCTGTACTATCCATCTTGCTCTATCTTATCCTACTATGATTTAGATAATAATAGAACACTGATTTAAATAAAGATAAGTACATATAAAGTTGTGTAGGATGAAAAATGAGATCAGTGTTCTATTCTGGAGCATAAATTAGTCAAAGGGGATGAAAAATCTGCATTGTATAAGTCCAAACTGCAGTTGTGAAAAATCTGCATTTTGTGAACTCAGATGCTCGGGCTGGAGGTGAATAAGCACCGCATAAGAAAGTCCCTTACCACACAAAATCACACAAACACTGGGCAAAAAGTAATCTAAAGACAAAGAATATTTTGGCATTTCAACTCATTGTTCCACAGTTGTAACCCTAGGTTTGAAGCAAACTGTGAATGATTTTGTTATTCTATCTTGTTTAAACATTCCTGTGATAATTTTCTAGTAGCATAAGTATACACAATCAGGCATTGAAAGAAGGACAAGCAAGAAATATACCTGCTTCCACAAACTGAGAAAATAAATGTCATTCAATAATGCTCTCTGTAACTTGATTAGTCAGTATATCATCATTATTGTGAGAGGGAGTACACTAACAGAAAAGAAGAGAAAGTAAAAGGACCAATCTAGTTAGATCACCTTCATCTCCTTTACTCAGACTGGGGCTGTCTGACCTTTTGCTCCATGGGTCTCCTAATTTTATAATCACACTTGGTAAAGTGGACTTTGAATGCTTTCCTTGAAAACACATGGCCAAACTTATTTATTTAACCCCAAACTATTTTCTTAATAGATAAGCATTTATACTCCCGTTTATCCAATGAATGTGGAATAGAAGAAGACAAATCTTCTCAAAGCCAGTGCAGCCATGTGTTTTTAAGATGCCAATGCCCAAGTACACACACGCGTGCACATACACACACACACACACACACAATACCACTACATCCAGCACCACCAACTCTGCTGTGACCACCGTGTAGCATAAGAACATTCTCTTCTTTCTTGTTGTCCTCAGGTTACTTAGAGTCTAGTTCGGTGATATTACCCTGTTTTTATTCTGTCAATAGCGCTTATTGGTTTTCAACCTTTGTGTCATGGTCAGTTTCATGTGTCAACTTGCTCAAGTGGTGGTGGCCGGTTGTCTGGTCACCTCGCAGCTGTTGCTGTGAGGACATTTCATGGATTTAAATCATGATCAAGTTGGCTCTATCCTCAGCTGATTGCATTTGTAATCAACTAAGGGGAGTGTCTCCTGCAATGAGTGATGCTTAATCTAATTATTGGAGGCTTTTAAGGAGGATTCAGAAGAGACAGTCACTCTTCCTGCTTCAGCCAGTGAGCTTCTCTTTTGGAGTTCATCCAGACCCTTCATCGGAGCCGCCAGCTTCACAGCCTGCCCTGCGGATTTTGGACTCTTCTACTCCCACAGTTGTCCACCAGTTTCTCCCGAGAGTTCTTTGAGGAACTTCATCAGAGTTGCCAGCTTGTGGCCTCCCCTACAGACCTTGGACTCTACGTTCTCATGGTTTCATAAGATACTTTCATAAATTTTATAGCTACGCCTATCTCCTGCTGATTCTGTTTCTCTCCATAATCCTAGCTAATATTTCTTGCTGCACATTTAGAATCACTTGGAGAAAGTCCCCCAAAACAACAACAACAACAACAAAAATAAATAAAACCCAAAGTCTGGGCCCCTAATAAGTCAACTAAATCTTAATATTTGAAAGTAAGAGCAAGACATCTGTGTATGTTAAATTCCCTTTTGATGATTATGTGCAGCCAAAAAGGAGAACCACTAATACTCCTCAATTTGTTAGGGGTGACATATTTGAACAGGAAGAAGTTCTGCTCAGCTGAAAAACCCAAATTGGGCACCAAGATTGTCACAATAAAAATAAATTCAATCCACTTGTTTGGAAAATGGCTCCCTAAAATAGACAGAGGGTTCCTTTAGCCTGAAGTATTGTAATGTCAAATAAAATACTAGTTTATAATGAATAAGTACATATTAAGAAAGTGACCAGGTGTAATTTACTGAGAGGTTGAAGTAATCATATTCTAGAAACCCAGGAAAATATGGACAAGCCAAATAAATATACCCAACATGTTTCTGTGTCTTCTTTCTTATCCACTATCTAGTACCAACCCTGTTAGCAAATCTGGCATTCTGGGGGATCCCGCTCCAATCATTTGCTTTCCTTGGGCCTCCTGCTAACACCTTACAACATCTGAAGACTAGAGTTGATTTTAGGCTCATAGCAAAGCCTTCTATTAATTCATTTGCTCCAATCTCTAACCCAATTTGACGTGTACACACAGGCCTAAATGTGATTCATGCATAAGACCTAGACTTTTAAAACAGTGCCAAAGTTGCAAGAGACAAAAAAGAATGTCCACAACTACCCTCTAATTTTCTCATTTTGGCCCCAGGATGTATGTGCTATGAATTCCTGCACAGTAGTTACTCATCTTACGTTGTGGCTCATTTGGACGTAACTTCTCTGAGTCTGTTTCTTTATATTAATGTAGCAATGATAATAACATCTCACTCCTTGGTAGTATTGTAAGGATTGAATGAAACGATGATGAAACTACTCAATAAGTGATTTCTATTGGTCAGATAAAAGATAAAAATAGAGAAGAAACATTAGGAAACAGAGACGGCTCAAGAGGAACTGAGGAGAGTCACAAAACAGACAGCAGTCTCCTCTGTTATTTTATTTATTTATTTTTTACATGGGCAGGCACCGGGAATCGAACCCGGGTCCTCTGGCATCGCAGGCAAGAATTCCTGCCTGCTGAGCCACCGTGGCCTGCCCTCCTCTGTTATTGTTAATGCCTGGCCTCCCCCACCTGATTTTCATATAAAGGACAACCTAAACTGTTTCCCTTTATAACAGGAGTGCCCCTACTCACAACAAATCAGCAGAGTGAAGTCAAAACACCAAAGGCTGTCATTTGAGCAGATGGTCAGTGAGGGCACATGCAAGATGAGGAGTCAAGGAGGTGATATAATGTCTTTGGAAAACTCTTTGAAGACCTTCCCAAATGATTCTTCCAAAAATTCAGATTCTACTATAATATTCTTTCAGTACACTCTGTACTTCTTCATAGTATATTTTATACTTATAAATTAAATGCTTAAATATTTGAGTAATTTGATCTCCACTAGATTTTAAATTATTTGAGGGCAGGAAGTTTAGCTTGTCTTAGTCATTGTCATATATCCCCTCTGCTTAATACTAGCTGGAGCTCAATAAATGTGCTGAATACATTAAAATGTTAAAAAGCTGTCTCACTGCTCTCTGTTGTGCAGGTGAGATTATCATAATAATAGGCATCTAAAATCCTGTCTCCCTACAGTGTCTCTTAACAAGAAATGTTAAGATAGTGCCATTTTTGTTGTGTTGGTGTTTTTTATTTTTCTGTTTTTACTTACTATTTCAGAAGTCTGTACAAATTCTGAAAGTATAACACTCCCAACTGCCTCTGCTACCACCACTTATAAAAAATGCCAACACAAAAATGGTCGTATAAGAGCCTATGTTCCTGAGAAATAATGCTTTCTACGTCTATCTGCGGGAAATAAAAATGATCTTCTAAGTTCATTGCAGTTTATAAGGCTTCCCAAAATTATGTGAAGTCCTTTACTCTATGTTGTTTCCTTTCTTTCACAGTAAAACTTCCTTTCATTTTTCCTCTACATGCCCAACCTAGGTAGATGTTAGCAGCTATTTACTATCTCACTGGTTGATTGTTATTTTATTGTTCTTGTGTAGGTGGTTGTTTGCCAAAAAACAAAGGTTTGGATCAAAACAACTTACTCAAGTGATTATATGTAGCCTTCCTAGATTTTCTTTCTAGCCTGCTGTCTAATATACACTTAACTATCACTTATGTCTTTAGCTTATAAACATCTGAACCAAAACAATCTGAAAGCTTGTAGGAAGGCTTCATTTCCTCAAGAACACTTTAATTCTCTTTTGCATGCCAGAATATCTAGGGTTAAAATACACCAAGATTATTTGATCAAGTTTGTGTGTGTGTGTGTGTGTGTGCCAAGTTTTGGCCACGAGAATAAGAAACAAAATATTTGCTGAGTGATATTGCTTTGGCAAGGACTTAAACCATGAATAATGTACATAAAATGGTTGTTTTAGCTAAAATTTAAAAAATGCATTAAAATTGGCAAAATGGTATTAATCTTACAGGAATCTGAAAAAGTATGCTAAATTCCTTCCAACTATCATTATATTACACATTAGCAATGTGATTTAATAGTGTATCAGAATATGTTATGGATGCATGATGGGTTTTAAAGTTGTAACTATGAAAAAAGTTGTAACTATGTGATTTCTTTTGAAAATTCTGATATGTTTCAAGTCAAATATCTTTACCGTTGAATATACGAAAACCTTATTTCTCTCTATTCCATCCATCACAGGTTTCATCATTCCTGTACATGCTTCCCCTCAGCATGAGACAGTATCTGCCCAAAGCAGAATAATTGTTTCCTCTTACAGAAGAATGTTCTAAGAAAACCTCCAGGGATTTTCCTAAGGAAGTGGTATTTTCTCAGTCATAACTAGGAAAAAATCATGCATCTGCTATTTTCATATAATTTACAACAACATTAAAGTAGAACTAGAACAAGTTGAAAGATGTCACTTGTCTCTTGGGAAATCAAGTCATTTATAGAGCTTAGTCAACCTGTGGATTAACTTTATTTGCATTAAATTTTAGTGTTCTGAAAAAGGAGAAAACTTGTTTCTTACAAGATTCCTTAAAGTGACCACATATATAATGGGATTTATAAAATGAGATCTACTAGATAATTACAAATTATATTCTAAGTCCCAAATATTCAGCCATTTATATTTGCCCTACCAAAAGAAGTGGGAAAAAAAAAATCTGTTCACTGGGTGGGAAAGAAGGATCAATTTGAAACTCAGCCTACCTGTATTTCTTTCTTGCATATGCAACCCTTGCTCTGTTTCTCCTGGGAAAAGGAAGTTACTAATATAATTGGTCAGAGTAAAGGGTCCAAATTGGGCCACGACTATTGAATTGATTTTTTAGTAAGAAATATCTGGGTGTATACGTATACGTGCTAAGTGTCATTTTTGGGGGTGGGGGTGGTGCATGGTCCCGGATGCTACATGTCATTTTGCTTTTGAAAGTGCAGCCTTGCATCCAAGTGAAGTCCTGGCGCTGGCATTTTTTAGTGTCCTTGCAGCCTCGATCATCATTTACTCTTCTCTTCTGAGTACAACAGTCATTATGAGCTCTTCATCACTTTAGCCTCCTGTACCCTGAAACAATCAGAAGAAAATTTAATCTTAAGATTCCTTTCTTGAAGGAAAAAAGTGTTTATAAGTTTTTAGGTAAAAATGCATACTCCAGTAGAACATGCGGAGAGATTTTCATGGGGAAACAGGAGGAGGAACTTATGTCTTAACTGTGCATTACACAAGTAGATTCCTTATGAGCTAGAGCCGAGGAGGGTTTGACAATCTGTGGGTTTTCTGGAACATTATGCCATGTTAATAACAAAAGAGCACTTGCATCTACCTTCACTATTTTGTAAAAACCTTTTTGTTGGTCTTGAGGAGAAGATAAACATTGACTAAGACAAAGTTTCTCCCCTCAAGGAGTTTACAATGGATTTGTAGTTAGGTTATCTGACTTGTCCAGGATCTTGTAAATGACATATGGTCTTTTTTTTTTTTTTTAATTTGCATATGGGCAGGAGGCACCAGGGATCGAACTCCAGACCTCCAACACGGCAGGTTGGAGCTCTGCCTGCTGAGCCACGGCAGCCGCCCATGACATATGGTCTTGATCTCCAGGTTTTCTAATTTTAAATCTCATTTTATTTCCTTACGATATTGTGTAACTATGGTTATCAGTTTATCACCTATTCTTTGATACATCACCTAGACTTCGACACATTAATCAAATTTAAAAAGTAAATAAATTAACAAAATGAAGTAGAACAAGTTTATCTTAATATTAACCATTAGTAGAGCGATAAAAACTTGAAATATATAGAGCTCTAAAATTTTGTGTTAGAAATACCAAACTTTTTTTTTTTTAGAATTACCAAACTTTTATTCCCTTTCCTAAATTCTGTGCATTTCCTATATCCTTGGAGTTTGCAGTCCTGTGTACCACAGGTGCTCAATTCCTAAGCCATAGTTCATAGGATCAGAGTTTGGTATCTAATTTAAACCAAACTGATCAGTAACTCTCTACAAAGAATTTCAATATAGAGCACGGATACTGAGTTTCAAGTTCTGGGTACAGGGTTATAAAGGTCACACAGACTGAGAAGCTGAGATGGCAGTTTTGGAGTAGCCTTAGGAGAGAATGTGCAAATGACTGAATCAACTGAGAACTCAGATCTGCTGAAATAGATAGCAAGCAAGAAAAGAATACAAAGCAGAAATGAAAGAGCAAATTCAGAGAAAAAATACATGCTGCGGTCGCTGATGTGGCTGTTTATTTCCAGGGTTTCTTCCTTTACAAGGCCCAGTTTTCTTCCTGTTCTTAGGTTCTATGAGAAACGCTATATCCTTCCCTCCAATTCTCCTTTGGTTGGAATTGGTTTCCATAATAACAAGGTCTCTGCTGAAGAAAAATTTCAATACTCTCTAAGATAAAGGGATTATGCAGTTAATTTTTCATTTAAATATTATGAGCATACATCTATGTTATATAAAGTCAGATATCAAGAATGAATGAAATAAAAGTTTTGTCTCTACAGATGTTATTTTATATATTTTGATTACTAACTTAAATATATGGTATGCAAATAGCATAGGTTTTTTTATCATTATTTATAAAATAATTCATGAAATCATTTCCTACTCTTTAGAAATTACCACTCAAATGAAGCTGAAAGTTTTGTAAAATAAAAATAATTAAAACTGCATGCAATGGCAGAATGGTTATTTTGTTACCAAACAAAGTTATCCTGCTGCCTTTAGAAGAAAGATAAATTAATCCTAGAAGGCAGAGATAAATGTCACCAGCATGGTTCTTACATATGCAATGGTCCTTACATTTAATACCAGCTAATTTTTCCTGGTGTTAAAAAGAAATTTAAATATGAGTACATGCCCAAAATAATAATAAAAAATAGAGAGATCCAAACCCACTTCTTTCCCCATTTCTTCACCATTTCTCCATGGTGAAGAAATAGATTGCTGGAGAGTCACAGATAAGAACTGTGTATCACAAAATATTAGGGGAGGAAAGATTCAACAAGGAAACGTCTTCCCTGTCAACTTGACAAAGTGGAGGCAAAAACCTAGATGTCAGTTCTATTACAGTGACTTTTTGTCAGCTAAACAAAAGTAAATACTAGATCATGGTATAAAGAATCTGGGATGTTCAGTCTCACTGTTTACCAAGTCAACTTTTGGCCCTGAACAGTGACCCATCCAAAAGACTGAATAAAGGTTAATATCTGTTCTAGGGAAAGAGGCTGAAATCTCTGCAGCTTACTGCCC
>PVIY010061583.1:0-11194 GCA_004026745.1 Myrmecophaga tridactyla | reverse complement strand
TTACAGTTCTACAATTTTAGGTTTTTATTTCTAGCTGCTCTAAGGTACTAGAGGCTAAAAGAAATATCAGTATAATGATTCAGCACTCATACTCATTTGTTAAACCCACCCTTCTCTGTATAGCTTCACCATAAACTTTGACTTTTCTCCCTCTCTTGAGGGGTATTTAGGCTATGCCCATGCTAACTTTTTCATGTTGGAAGGGGCTGTCGATAATATAGGATAGGGGGATGGAACTAGTTGATGTTCTGTAACGACTGGTCCCTCTGCATATCAGGACTTATCTGGTCCAGGGACCCATCTAGGGGGTGTAGGTTTTGAAGAGTTACCCTAGGGCACAAAACTTTTGTAGAATCTTATATATTGCGTAGGTGTTCTTTAGGATCGGCAGGAATGGTTTTGGTTGGGGTTTGGCAAGTTATGATAGGTAGCAGTGTCTAACTGAAGCATGCATAGGAGTGACCTCCATTGTAGCTTTTCGACTCTATTTGAACTCTCTCAGACACTGATACCTTATTTCTTACACTTCTTTTCCCCCTTTTGGTCAGGATGGCATTGTTGATCCCATGGTGCCAGGGCCAGGCTCATCCCTGGGGGTCATCTCCCACACTGCCAGGAAGACTTTTACCCTGGATGTCATGTCCCACATAGTGGGGAGAGCAGTGGTTTCACTTGCAGAGTTGGGCTTAGAGAGAGAAAGGGTACATCTGAGTAACAAAAGAGGTTATCTGAAGGTGAGTCTTCGGCATGCCTATAGGTGGGCTAAGTTTCTCCACTACTTACATATGCATCACTAGAGCAAGCCTCAAGATCAAGGTCTTGGCCTATTGATTTGGGTGTCCCTAGTATTTGGCACAGTATCTGGTGTTACCCTGGTGGTAAGGTTTAATAGTTCCATAATTTTTCTCCCATCCTTCAAGGAACTTGGCCAATACTTTTGATTATCTGCTTAATATACTCTGGAATGTATACAGGTATTACATTAAGCTATACAGGATTAAAGGCTCTCATTCTTATTCTAGGCTCCCTGTGTTTGGATTGTTTAAATGATCTATCCAGACAAGATAAGTTAGATTATGTGCTACAGAAAATCTAGGTTCTGGACATAATAAAACTTTCTTCCTTTGTTCTCAAAGAGTAAATGAAGTTCTAAAATACATGCAATGTCTTCCTTACCCCTGTATTCTGGATTTCCTTAATCCTGACCAGATCAGTTTCATTCTTATTTCTAAATATCAGGTTATACATATATAAAACAGCCCCTCAAAATCCAGAAATAATAATTACCACTCCAGACTAAATGTGACTGCTATAAGAGCTTACAATCTAGGCCCCTGTTTTCTTATAAGTATTTTCTAAATGAGATCATATAATATTTGCTCTTTTGTTTCTGGCTTATTTTGCCTCCCACGTTCATTCCCACAACTTCGTTCCTTTCTGTAGCAGCACCATGTTCGATCATCTGTTTCCACTATCTTTCGCCAATCTGTTTCTCAGTCAGTGAATCTTTCACCCACCTCTGTCTACTGGGTCTCATGTATAATGTCCAAAGTTGACAATCCATCAACAGTCTCAATTTTAGTTAATTTCATTGTTCCCAAGAGAAAGATAGCCAATAAGCACACCCTCACCAAATAGGAAATCCAAACCTCCCCCTAACTCTTTTGTCCCTTCCCCTATTATGTACCCCTGGTATTGCTGTGGTACTGTTAATATTTATCTGTTAAACATAGCCCAGAGCATACATAGCATTTTTCCCCCATACCCTGAAATTATACACTCTTTGTACAAGATTCATACCTTTGCAAGTGGTTCATGCGAGAACTTATTTATCCTTGCAGTGTTAATTGGTGGGACACGACACAACCCATTTCAATCATGTTCACCTTCAATATGGTGATGTTACTTATAGATGCACTAGTGAATTGCCTTCACTTCTGTCTGTTCCCCAACAATTAAGTTCAACCTCATTAGCAAACTTCACCCATCTCAAACTTCTGTGTATCTCTAGGTCCCCTATATTCTATATTATAAGCCTCTGATTTTTTTTTGGTGGACAATAACTGTGATTAATAGTACAAAAAATATTTTCACATGAAGTAGAACAAATGTATATCACTACTGCAAGGAGTTAGTAAGTCGTGTATGGGAAAAATTGCACTTATTGCATGCTATGGACTATAGTCAGTAATATTTTAATATTTTCTCATCAACAGTGACAAATGGACCACACCAATGCTAAGGGTCAATAATAGTGAGGGATATGGGGTATGGGGTGTTTTGGGGTTTTTTGCTTGTTTTTAGTAATGAAAATGTTCCAAAATTGACTGTGGTGATGAATGAACAACCACATAATGATACTGCAAACCATTGATTGTACACTTTGGATAGATTGTGTGATATGTGAATATATCTCAATAAAAGTGCTTATAAAAAAACTAAAAACCAGGGGAATGGTATATCCATCATAGACCCTTTTGTCACCACTAATAGATGGTCCCTCCAGTTTTTAATAAGCATTTCTCATTTTATAATAAGGGAAATCAAGTTGTTGTTGTTTCATTATATCTTTTAAAAAATATTTTTATTGCTAAAGCAACATGCAATATATGTTATATTATACAATAAAGAAGTTGAAAAAACAGCAACATACAAACACAAACATTCTTAACATACGAACATTTCATACATGGTGTACAATCAGTGGCTCACCATATCATCACATAATTGTGTATTCACCGCCATGATCATTTTTAGAACATGTTCAACGTTCCAGAAAAAGAAATAAAAAGAAAAAACTCATACATACCATACCCCTTACCCCTCTCTCACCATCCACTAGTATTTCCATCTACCCAATTTATTTTAACCTTTGTTCCCCTATTATTTGTTTATTTTTATCCGTTTTATTATGAACAACAAACGGACACACCAACATCTTTGATGTGCAAATACTCTTGACATTCAAACATTCTTGACATAGTGTACAATCAGTGGCTCCCAATATCATCACATAGTTGTGTATTCATCACCATGGTCATTTTTTTTTAACATTTGCATCTCTCCAGAAAAAGAAAGAAAAAAGAAAAAACTCATACATGCCATACCCCTTACCACTCCCTTTCATTGACCGCTAGTATTTCAATCTACTAAATTTATCTTAACCTTTGTTCCCCCTATTATTTCTTTATTTTTATCCATATTTTTTACTCATCTGTTTATACCATAGATAAAAGGAGCATCAGACGCAAGGTTTTCACAATTAAATAGTCACGTTGTGAAAGCTGTATCATTATACAATCATCTTCAAGAAACGTGGCTACTGCAACACAGCTGTACATTTTCAGGCACTTCCCTCTAGCCACTTTAATACACCATAAACTAAAAAGGGATTATCTATATAATTCAAAAGAATAACCTTCAGGATAATCACTCAACTCTGTTTGAAATCTCTCAGTCACTGACACTTTATTTTATCTCATTTCTCTCTTCCCCCTTCTGGTTGAGAAGGTTTTCTCAAACCCTTGATGTTGAGTCCCAGCTCATTGTAGAATTTCTGCCCAACGTTGCCAGAGAGGCTTACACCCCTGGGAGTCACGTCCCACATAGAGAGGGGGAGGGCATTGAGTTCACCTGCCGCGTTGGCTTAGAGAGAGAGGCCACATCTGAACAACAGAAAGGTTCTTTTGGGGGTGGCTCTTAGGCCTAATTTTAAGTATGCTTAGCCTATCCTTTGTAGGGATAAGTTTTATAGGAACAAACCCCAAGATTGAGGAACAAACTATTGATTTGGTTGTCCCCACTGCTTGGAAGAATATCGGGAATTCTCCACATGGTAAGTTAAATTTTCCACCTTTCCCCCAAAGGGACGTTGCAAATACTTCTTTATTCACTGTTCAGATCACTCTGGGATTTATTGGGGCATCACAGTATCCTGGACAAACCTACAAAAATATTATGCCCTATTCAAGGTTCCACTTATTTCTGGTGTTCAATTAAACTGTCCATATACATTAAATTAGGAAATGCACTAGTCAAAACATAAATTTTGTACCAAATAAACACTTCTTCCTTTAGCCTCACAGAGAAGTTGAAGTTTTAAGATATGAATGACCATCTATTTTCAACACACTGCAATATTTACATTCCTTTGTTCTTCCTCATGCAAAAGCATTTTTTAATTTGTATGTTTAGTCACTATCATTGTACACTCTAGGAATTCCTAGATTATACCGTATCAGTCTTTATCATCTATCTTTCCTTCTGGTTTCATATGTGCCCTCAGCCCTCCTCCCTCTATCATTCTCACATTCAGCTTCATTCAGTATACTTACATTATTGTGCTACAATCAGGTAGCATTGTATTGTCCACTTCTGAATTTTTACAATCAGTCCTGTTGCACAATCTGTATCCTTTCAGCTCTAGTTACCCAATATCTACCCTATTTCTATCTCCTGATAACCTCTGTTCTTAACTGAAATTCTCCAAGTTCACTCATTAATGTTAGTTCATATCAGTGAGACCATACGTATTTATCCTTTTGTTTCAGGCTAATCTCACTCAGCATAATGTCCTCAGGGTCCATCCATGTTGTTACATGCTTCATGACTTTATTCTGTCTTACAGCTGCGTAATATTCCATTGTGTGCATATACCAGAGTTTGTTTAGCTGCTCATCTGTTGATAGACATTTGGGCTTTTTCCAACTCTTGGCAATTGTAAATAATGCTGCTGTAAACATTGGTGTGCAAATGTCCATTTGTGTCCTTGCCCTCATATCCTCTGAATAGATACCTCACAATGGTGTTGCTGGATCATATGTAAGCCTTTGATTTTACCTTTACCATGGTCATAAAACTAAAATCATACAGTATCTGTCCTCTTGTGTCTGGCTTATTTCACTCAGCATTTTGTCCTCAAGATTCATCCATCTTGTCATTTGGTTCAGGATGTCATTTCGTCTTACTGATGAAGAATATTCCATTGTATGAATATATCACATTTTGTTAATCCACTCGTCTGTTGATGAGCACTGGGATTGTTTCCATATTTTGGAAATTGTGAAAAGAGCTGCTATGAACATCGGTGTGCAAATGTCTGTTTGTGTCACTGCTTTCAGATCTTCTGGGTATATACCGAGTAGTGGTATGGCTGGGTCAGAGAGCAACTCAATATTTAGTTGCCTAAAAAAACACCAAACTGTCTTCCATAGCAACTGTACCATTATACATTCCCACCAGCAGTGCCTAAGTGTCCCAGTTTCTCCACATCCTCTCCAACATTTGTAGTTTCCTGTTTGTTTAATAGCAGCCATTCTAATAGGTGTGAGGTGGTATCTCATTGTTGTCTTGATCTGCATTTCCCTTATAGCTAAGAGAATAAGCATCTCTTCATGTGCTTTTTAGTCATCTGTATTTGCTCTTCAGAAAAATGTCTGTTTCATATCTTTAGCCCACTTTATAATTAGGTTGCTTTTTCTTTTTTGTTGAGTTGTATGATTTCTTTATGTATACAGGATATCAAATGTGCATCAGATGTGTGATTTCCAAATGTTTTCTCCCATTGAGTTGACTGCCTCTTCACCTAGCTGACAGAGTCTTTTGTGACACAAAAGCATTTGATTTTGAGAAGTTCCCATTTATCTGGTTTTTATTTTGTTGCTTATGCTTTGGGTGTAAAGTTTTAGAAAGCTACCTCCTGTTACTAGGTCTTGAAGATGTTTCCCTACATTTTATTCTAGGAGCTTTATGTCGCTAGTTCTTATGTTTAGGTGTTTGATCCAATTTGAATTAATTTTTGTATAGTGTGTAAGAGTCCTCTTTCATTCTTCTGGCCAGTAATATCCAGTACCCCCATGCTCGTTTATTGAAAAGACTATTTTGTTCCAATTCATTGGATTTGGGGGCCTTGTCAAAGATCAGTTGACCATAGATTTAGTGGTCTATTTCTGCACTCTCAATTCTATTCCATTGGTCAATGCCTCTACCTTTGTGGTAGTACCATGCTGTTTTGACCACTGTGGCTTTATAATAAGTTTTAAAATCGGGGAGTGTTAATCCTCCCACTTCATTCTTCTTTTTTAGGATGCTTTTAGCTATTCAGGGTCTCTTTCCCTTCTGTGTTGGTTTGAAAGGAAGTATGCCCCCTAAGAAAAGCCATGTTTTAATGTAAGTCCCATTTCATAAAGGTAGAATAATCTCTATTCAATACTGTATGTTTGAAACTGTAATGAGATCATCTCGCTGAATGATGTGATTTAGTCAAGAGTGGTTGTTAAATTGGATTAAGGGATGACATGTCTCCACCCATTTAAGTGGGTCTTGATTGTTTTATTGGAGTCCTATAAAAGAGGAAATTTTTTGGAGAATGAGAGATTGAGAGAGAGCAGAGAATGCTGCAGCACCACGAAGCAGAGAGTTCACCAGCCAGCGACCTTTGGAGATAAAGAAGGAAGACGCCTCCCGGGGAGCTTCGCAAAACAGGAAGCCAGGAGAAGACGCTAGCAGATGACACCGTATTTGCCATGTGCCCTTCCAGCTGAGAGAGAAGCCCTGACTGTGTTTGCCATTCTCACTTGAGAGAGAAACCCTGAACTTCATCGGCCTTCTTGAACCAAGGATCTTTCCCTGGATGCCTCTGATTGGACTTTTCTATAAACTTGTTTTAAATTCTCGGCCTTAGAACTGTAAACTAGCAACTCATTAAATTTCCCTTTTTAAAAGCCATTCCATTTCTGGTATATTGCATTCCGGCAGCTAGCAAACTAGAACACCTTCCATATGAATTTGGAAATTAAGCTTTTGCAAGTCTTCAAGTAGGTTGATGGAATTTTGATCGATTCTGTGTTGAATCTGCAGATCAATTTGGGGTAGAATTGACATCTTCACTACATTTAACCTTCCTATCCATGATCATGGAATGTCTTTCCACCTATTTAAATCTTCTTTGATTACTTTTAACAATGCTATGTAGTTCTCTGTGTACAAGTCCTTTCCATCCCTAGCTAAGTTCATTCCTAGATACTTAATTCTTTTAGTTGCTATTTTGAACGGAATTTTTTCCTTAATTGATTCCTTGATTAGGTCATTGCTTATGTATAGAAACATTACTAATTTTTTCACATTAATTTTATAAACTGCCACCTTTCTGAATTTGTTTATTAGTTCAAGTAACTTTGTTGTAGATTTCACAGGATTTCCCAAGTATAGTATCATGCCATCTGCAAATAATAAAAGTTTTACTGCTTCCTTTCAAATATGGATTCCTTTTATTTTGTTTTCCTGCCTGATTGCTCTTGCTAAAACTTCTAGTACAATGTTGAGTAATAGTGAACAGAAGGCATCCTTGTCAAAAATCAAATCAAATCAAATCCCTAGTTTTTGATCTTAGGAGGACAGCTTCAGCCTCTCACCATTGAGTACAGTGCTGTCTATGAGTTTTCATTTATGCCTTTTATCATGTTGAGGAAGTTACCTTTGATTCCTACCTTGTAAAGTTTTTTTTATCAGAAAAGGATGTTGAATTTTATTGAGTGCTTTTTCAGCATCAATCGAGATGACCATATGATTTTTCCCTTTCTATTTGTTAATGTGCTGTATTATATTAACTGATTTTCTTGTATTAAACCATCCTTGCTTTCCCAGTGTATAATTCTTTTAATGTGCTGTTGGATTCGATTTGCTAATATTTTGTTGAGAATTTTTGCCTCTATGTTCATTAAGAAGATTGGTCTGTAGTTTTCCTTCCTTGTGGCATCTTTACCCAGTTTTGGTATTAAAGTGATATTAGCTTCATAAAATGTGTTAGGTAGTGTTCCTTTTCCCCCAATTTTTTGGAAAAGTTTGAGCAGGATTGGTGTTAGCTCTTTTTGGAATGTTTGTTAAAATTCCCCTGTGAAGCCATCTGACCCTGGGCTTTTCTTTGTAGGAAGATTTTTGATGACTATTTGAATCTTATTTACTTATAAGTGGTTTGTTGAATGAAATCTTCTATTTCTACTTGAGTCAGTGTATTTTGTTTGTGTGTTTCCAGGAATTTGTCCGTTTCATCTAAGTTGTCTAGTTTCTTGGCATATAGTTATTCATAGTATCCTCTTATGATCTGTTTATTTCTTCATAATCTGTCCTAATGACCTCCTTCTCATTTCTGACTTGTTTATTGCATCCTCTCTCTCTTTTTCTTTGTCAGCCTTGCTAGTGGCCCATTGATTTCATTGATTTTCTCAAGGAACCAACTTTTGGTTTTATTGATTCTTTCTGTTTTTCTTTTAATCTCCCATTCATTTAACTCTGCTTTAATTTTGTTATTTATCTTCTTCTATTTGTTTTGGTATTAGTTTGCTGTTCTTTCTCAAGTTCCTTGAGGTGAGCAGTAAATTCCTCAATTTTTGCTCTGTCTTTGTTTTTCCCCCATGGGCAGGCACTGGGAATCAAACCCTGGTCTCCAGCATGGCAGGCAAGAACTCTGTCTACTGAGCCACCGTGATCCACCCTCTGTCTTCTTTTTTAATATAGGTATTTAGGGCAATAAATTTCCCTCTCAGCCAAGCCTTTGCCATATCCCATAAATTCTGATAAGTTGTATTCTCATTTTCATTCATCTCCAGGTAGCTACTGATTTCTCTAGCAATTTCTTCTTTGACTCAGTCATTGTTTAAGAGTGTGTTATTTAATCTCCATATATTGTGAAAGTTATTGTTCTTTGTTGGTTATTGATTTCCAGCTTCATTCCACTGTGATCAGAGAAAGTGCTTTGAATAATTTCAATGTTTTTAAACCTATTCAGGCCTGCTTTGTGCCCCAGCATATGATCTATCCTGGAGAATGTTCCATGAGCACTAGAGAAGAGTATATGTCCTAGTGTTTTGAGGTTTAACAACCTATATATGTCTGTTAGGTCTAATTCGTTTATCCAATTGTTTAAATTTTCTATTTCCTTGTTGATTCTTTGGTGGGGTTGTTCTGTCTATGGAGGTGAGTGATACATTGAATTCTCCTACTGTTATTGTTGAAACATATATTGCCCCCTTCAGTTTTGCCAATGTCTGTCTCATGTACCTTGAGCTCCTTGATTTGGAGTATAGACATTTATGATTGTTATTTTTTCTTGATTATTGTTCCTTTTACTAATATATAGTGTCCTTCATTGTCTCTTATGATGTCTTTACATTCAAAGTCTATTTTGTCTGATATTAGTATAGCTACTCCTGCTTTCTTTTGGTTACAGCTTACATGGAGCATCTTTTTCCATCCTTTCACTTTCAATCTATTTGTATTCTTGTATCTAAAAATGAGTCTCTTATAAACAGCATATAGCTGGATTATATTTCTTAATCCAATCTGTATCTTTTAATTCATAGGTTTAGTCCATTAACATTCAGAGTTATTACTATAAAGCATTTCTTGAATCCACCATCTTATCTTTGGATTTTATTTGTCAGATCTATATGTTCTTTTCCTTCTTTTTCTTTTTATCCTTTAGGTTACCCTTACTGGTACTCTTCAATTCTGTGCCTAATTCCAGACCTCCCTCTCCTGTCTTTTTTTTTTTTTTTTTTTTCAGCTGGCAGAATTACCTTCAGTATTTCTTGTAGAGCTAGTCTGTTGTTGACATAGTCTCTCAGCCTTTGTTTGTCTGTGAAAATTTTAATCACTCCCTCGGTTTTGAAGGACAATTTGGCTGAGTGAAGAATGACTGGAAGTCTTTATCTTTCAGGATATTACCACTGCCTTCTTGCCTCCATTGTGCCACTTGAGTAGTTTGAACTCAGTCTTATGCAGTTTCCTTATATGTAGTAGATAGTTTTTCTCTTGCCACTTTCAGAATTTCCTGCTTCTCTTCGACATTTGATAGACTGATTAGTATGTGTCTTGGGGAAGCCCTATTTGGATTTATTCTATTTGAAGTTCTTTGGGCTTCTTTGATTTGCATATTTATGTCACTTATAAAGGTTGGGAAGTTTTCCCCCGTTATACCCTCCACTAATCTTCCTAGCCCTTTACTCTTCTCTTCTCTTTCTGGGACACCAGTGATTCTTATATTTGTGTGCTTTGTTTTGTCTATCATTTCCCTGAGATCCAGTTCAAAATTTTCCCTCTTTTTTGCCATTTTCTCTTTTTGGTGTTGAAAATCATTTGTCCTGTCCTCTGGTTTACTTATTCTTTCTTTTGCCTCTTCAGATCTGCTGTTATATGGCTCTAGTATTTTTTTTTATTTGTCTACACCATCATTAATCTCTGTGATACCTGCTATTTTTCTATTTATTCTTTCAAATTCCCCTTTATGCTCTTCTTGTGTCTTCTTGATCTCCTTTATATAGCCATCCCACTGATTTTATTTAGTAAAGTTATATGAACATCTTTGATTAGTTGTTCCAAAGTCTGTGTCTCCTCTAGTGTTTTAATTTCATTAGACTGGACTGTATCTGTCTGCATCTTCATCTGTTAGTGATTTTCTGTTGTCTTTGTGGCATGTAAATATCTTGATAGGGTTACTTTGGATGTCAATTTCCTTCGTATTCTAAAGCTTTGTATTTGTGGGATGCTATGGAGCAGGATGCAGGACATGTGGAGGGCACAACAGTCCAGTGACAGGTTGTGGTGCCGGCATATGCATGGGTTGGGAACTCTACACTGATGCCTCTGAGTGTGCGGTGTGGGTCATGAGGTTATAGACATGTGGTGCAGGGGCCGTGGGGGTGAGGTGCAGCTCAGGCAGGCCTTGAAGTGCAGGAGCAGGGTGTGGCATGGGGGACACAGAGGTAGGGAGCTGCAGGAGGTGGATGGGGGGACTGAGCAGCTATGCTGGGGCTGGTATGTGGGCGCATGAAATGTGGTGGGTCATGGATGTCACGTGTGGGGTACAGGCACAGAAGTCAGGACATAGGGAAGATTGGGCATGGGTGTGTCCTTGTGCAGGGGGAGGGGCCCAAGGGGGCTGGGATGTGGATGAGCTAGTGTGTCGGGACGGTGCACAGATCTCAGAGTTTGTGAGATGTGTGTCAGGGGTGGGTGATGATGGGTGGGCAGGGCCCTGGCAAGAGTCTGCAGGTGCAACAGTGGAGTGGGGTAAAGGTACCTGCTTGTGCAGGGCAGAGGCTATGTGGCATAGATGTGCCTGAGAGCACCTGCCAGGTATGGGAGAAAGGCACTTGTGCTGTGGGGTGGGGCAAGGGTGTGCCCATGTGCTGGGCGG
>PVIY010061582.1:0-11171 GCA_004026745.1 Myrmecophaga tridactyla | reverse complement strand
CAGCCATTCTAACCTCTGAACTACCCGTGCACCGTGACGGTTTCCTTTTGAACATAGCTCATAGCATCCAATAGCAGTTTTTCCCCTGAACCCTGGACTTAAACATTCTTTATACAAGAATCATATCTTTGAAATAATTCTTATGCGAACTCATTCACATTTCTAGTGTGAATCAGCGGGACACATAGGTCTATACAACCCCTTTCAATTTTGTTCATCTTCAATATAGTAATCTTAAGTTCTAGACCCACTAGAGAATCACTTTCACTCCTATCTATTCCCTTACATTGGAGTTCAACCTCATTGGCTAACAGCTCACCCATCTGTAGTTTCTACATACCTCTAAGTCCCCTATATTCTGTATTATAAGTCTCTAATTATACCTTTATGCTGGTCATAAAAGTGGAATCATACAGTAGCTATCTTTTTGTATCTGGCTAATTTCATTCAGTATTATGTCCTCAAGGCTCATCTATCTTGTCATGTGCTTCAGGACGTCATTCTTTCTTACAGCTGCATAATATTCCATCATATGTGCAAAACACATTTTGCTGATCCACTTGTCTGATGATGGACATTTGGCTTGTTTTCATCTTTTGGCACTTGTGAATAATTCTATCAACGTCAGTGTGCGAATGTCTGTCTCTGTCATTGCTTTCAGCTCTTCCAGGTATTTACCAAGTAGTGGTATTGCTGGATCATAGGGCAACTTGATATTTAGTTTCGTAAGGAACAGCTAAACAGTCTTCCATAGTGGTTGCACGCATCAATCATATTTATTTGATAAATTCTATCTCCTCTGTATAAATCCACCATCACCTTTGATCTTTCCATTCCTCTCTTAAGGGTGTTTGGCTATGGCCATTCTAAATTTTTCGTGTTGGAAGGTGTCATGGTCAGGTTCATGTGCCTACTTGGTCAAGTGGTGGTACCTGTTTCTCTGGTTGGGCAAGTGCTGGATTGTCTGTTGTGATGAGGACATTTCATAGAATTAAGTCATGATCATGTCAGCTGCATGCACAGCTGATTCCATTTGTAATCGGCCAAAGGGGAGTGTCTTCTGCAATGAGTAATGCTTAATCGAATCACTGATAGCCTTGTAAGGAGGATTCAGAAGAGACAGATTCTCTTCCTGCATCGGTTGGCGAGCCTGTCCTGTGGAGTTCGTCCAGACCCTCCATCGGAATCATTGGCTTCACAGCCTGCCCTGTGGATTTTGGACTCTGCATTCCTGCACTCACGTGAGACACTTTTATAAATTTTACATTTGCAAGTGTTCCCTGTTGATTCTGTTTCTCTAGAGAACCCTAACTAATACATCTTGGCGCCAGGAGTGGTTCTTAAGAAACAGAATCTTAAAAATGAGTTTTTATGAATAGTTTTCTACTCTGATTGGGCCCAAAGGCACTAAGAACTCTGGTTCCCATAATCAGAATGACACACCCAATCCATGGAGTGAGTTGGCAAAAGAGATAGTCAAAATATCACTATTCGATTCTCCTAATGCTTCGCTTGTACGAAGACAGGTTCTCGGGGATAATGTTTTTGACACCTTTACAGAGTTTTGTGGAAGTAAGAGGTATAGAGATGTTGGCTGGTTGTTGTTAGATACACTGGCTACATTAAGGAGTGAAAGGGATGGGCTTAAGGCTTCAAACGAGAAGGTTAAGTGCAGTCTGACAGATGTGGACGCTTCTATGAGTATCTTGAAGGATAATCGTATTTCCTGTAGCTGTAGACTTGAGATCTCTGAAAATCAGACTCAGAATCTTATTGTTAGAGTAGCAAGTTTACAACATAAACTGAAATCTCAAGTTGCGTGGTGTCTGCCATTAAAGTGAGGGCATTGATTGGAAAAGAGTGGGACCCTGAAAAATGGGATGGTGACATATGGACTGATAATGATGTCAGATGTGAGATTGAAACCCAAGGTCATGTTGAGTCTTCCCTAAATAACTCTGTAAAAGTTTGCCCTGAGGACATAACTGCCCCACCTCCAGCCTGCCTTGAGGAGTTGGCTACCCAACCTCTTCCTGAAGGGATTAGACCTAGAGTGATTAATCCTGTTTCACCAGATGAAACTGAAAATGAAGGTCCTGAAGCAAATGGCTTGAAAGATATTTCTAATACTTTTCATGACCCACCCCCACCCCTCATTTCTTCCAGACCTGTAACTAGACTAAAGTCCCAACAGGCCCCTAACGATGAGGTACAAAGTATCACACATGAGGAGGTACCTTATACACCAAAAGAACTGTGTCAGTTTTCCAATTTGTAGACAGAAATCAGGGAAATATGCGTGGCAATAGGTTTTAAGGGTGTGGGATAATGGTGGGAGGAATTTAAGGCTGGATCAGGCTTAATTTATTGACATGGGCCCATGAAGCAGAGATTCTGCATTCAATGTCATACTCAAGGGGTTAGAAAAGGTATTAACAGTTTGTTTGGATGGTTGGTTGAAACATGGATCAAAAGGTGGCTGACATTACCTGAGGTTGAAATGTCAGAACTGCCCTGGTATAATATAGATGAGGAGATCCAGAGACTTAGAGAGATTGGAATGTTAGAGTGGATTTATCATGCAAAGCCTGCTCTTACACCCCAGGAATGTCTGGAGGATGCATCTTTTACCAGAACAGTGAGAAATAAATTAGTGAGACTAGCACCATCATCCCTGAAGAGCTCTGTGGTTGCACTTCTCTGAAGGTCAGATATTACTGTAGGAACTGGTGTCACTGAGCTGGAATCCTTAAACACAATGTGGATGATGTGATACCGAGTTGGCAGAAGCTAGGTAGCAGCACTACCTAGAAGGGCTAGAAGCAGCCCGTAATTGCCAAAGACAGGGAAGACATGGCTATTATAATAGACAGCAAACTAAAAGCAGGCATCAAAATTATATGACTTGCTGAGATTTGTGGCATTGGCTAGCAATCATGGGGTACCTAGAAATACAATAGAAGGGTAGTCTACTAAATTCTTGCTTGAGCTGTATAAACAAAAGTGTTCTAGGTCAAGTGAACAGAAGTCTAACCTGAATTACAAAAACACAGAGTCATGGCCCCTTAATCAATTTCCAAACTTGAGAAAGTTTACAGACCCAGAGCCCTTTGAATGAAGGGGAGGCCAGGTCTCTTTGGGGGAGAACCCTGTTACAATGCTACAAATTTATACTGTTAATCTTCCTCCAAGCCTTCCCTAAGGAGACCAATGGCCTTTTACCAGGGTAACTGTGCATTGGGGAAAAGGAAATGATCAGATATTTCGGGAATTATTTGACACTGGTTCAGAAGTGACATTAATTCCAGGGGACCCAAAACGTCACCCTGGTCCACCACTCAGAGTGGCGGTTTATGGAGGCCAGGTGATCAATGGAGTTTTAGCTCAGGCTCATCGCACAGTTGGTCCAGTGGGCCCCCGGACCCATTCTGTAGTTATTTCCCGAGTTTCAGAATGTATAATTGGTATAGACATACTGAGCAACTGGCAGAATCCCCACATTGGCTCTCTAACTCATGCCGTGAGGGATATTATGGTGGGCAGGGCCAAGCAGAAGCCACTAGAACTGTCCCTACAGAGCAAAATAGTAAATCAGAAGGAATAGTGGATTCCTGGAGGGATTGCAGAGATTACTGCCACTCTTAAGGACTTGGAGGATGCAGGGGTGGTGATTCCCACTACATCCCCATTTAACCCTCCTATTTGGCCTGTGCAGAAAACAGATGAGTCTTGGGGGATGACAGTGGATTATCGTAAGCTCAACCAGGTGGTAACTTCAATTGCAGTTGCTGTTCCAGAAGTAGTATCTTTGCTTGAACAAATCAATGCCTCCTCTGGTACCTATGCAGCTATTGATCTGACAAATATTTTTTCTCAATTGGACCACCAGAAACAGTTTGCTTTCTGCTGGAAAGGTCAGCAATATACTTTCACTGTCTTACCTCAGGAGTATATCAACTCTCCAGCCCTATGTCACAATCTTGTCCGCAGGTACCTGGATCATTTCTCCCTCCCACAAGACATCACACTGCTCCATTATATTGATGATATCATGTTGATTGGACCTAGTGAGCAAGAAGTAGCAACTATTCTAGACTTAATGGTAAGGTATTTGCATGTCAGAAGATGGGAGATAAACCCAACAAAAATATAGGGGCCTTCCACCTCAGTGAAATTTCTAGGTGTCCAGAGGTGTGGGGTATGTCTAAGGTGAAGGATTAGTTGCTGCATCTGGCCACTCCTACAACCAAAAAGAGGCACAATGCCCGGTTGGTCTCTTTGGATTTTGGTGACAACATATTCCTCATTTGGGTGTGCTACTCTGGCCCATTTATTGAATGACCAGAAAAGCTGCTAATTTTGAGTGGGGACCTGAACAAGAGGAGGCTCTGCAGCAGGTCCAGGCTGCTGTACAAGCTGCTCTGCAACTTGGGCTGTATGATCCAGCAGATCCCAAGGTGCTGGAAATGTCAGTGGCAAATAGAGATGCTGTCTGGGGCCTTTGGCAGGCCACTATAGGGGAATTCCAATGCAGACCCTTAGAATTTTGGAGCAAAGCCTTACCATCTGCTGCAGATAACTACTCCTCTTTTGAGAAACAGCTTTAGGCCTGCTACTGGGCCTTAGTAGAGACTGAACGCTTAACCATGGGCCATCAAGTTACCATGAGACCTGAGTTGCGTATCATGAGCTGAGTGTTGTCTGACCCACCAAGCCATAAAGTTGGACGTGTGCAGCAGCACTCTGTTGTAAAATGGAAATGGTATATATGAGATAGGGCCAGAGCAGGTCCTGAAGGCACAAGTAAGTTACATGAAGAAGTGGCCCAAATACCTGTGTTCTCCACTCCTGCCACATTACCTTCTCTTTCCTAGACCAGAGCTATGGCCTCTTGGGGAGTTCCTTACAGTGAATTGACTGAGGAATAGAAAACTCGGGCCTGGTTTATAGATGGTTCAACACGATATGCAGGTACCACCCGAAAGTGCACAGCTGTAGCATTACACCCCATTTCTTGGGTGTCCTTGAAGGACTGTGGTGAGGGGAAATCCTCCCACTGGCAGAACTTTGAGCAGTGCACCTGGTTGTTCATTTTGCTTGGAAGGAAAGCTGGCCAGAAGTGCATTTGTATACTGACTGATGGGCTGTTGCTAATGGTCTGGCTGGATGTTCAGGGACTTGGAAAAAACATAATTGGGAAATTTGTGACAAAGAAGTCTGGGGAAGAGGTATGTGGATAGACCTTTCTGAGTGGGCTAAAAACACGAACAGATTTGTGTCGAATGTGAATGCACACCAGAGGGTGTCTTCAGCAGATGAAGGTTTTAATAATCAAGTGGATAAGATGACGTGTACTGTGGATACAGTTAGCCTCTTTCCCCAGCAACTCCTGTCATTGCCCAATGGGCTCTTGAACAAAGTGGTCCTCGTTGTAGGGATGAAGGTTATGCATGGGCTCAGCAACATGGACTTCCACTCACCAAGGCTGACTTGGATACAGCCACTGCTGAGTGCCCAATCTGTCAGCAGCAGAGACCCACACTCAGCCCCCAATATGGCACTATTCCCTGAGGTGACCAGCCAGCTACATGGTGGCAGGTTGATTACATTGAACCACACCCTTCATGGAAGGGGCAGTGATTTGTTCTAACTGGAATAGACACATATTCTGGATATGGGTTTGCTTTCCCTGCATGCAATGCTTCTGTCAAAACTACCATCTGTGGGCTTACAGAATGCCTTATCCATCACCATTGTACTCCACATAGCATTGCTTCTGATCAAGGAACACACTTCACAGCAAATGAAGTGCAGGAAGGAGAACATGCTCGTGTAATTCTCTGGTCTTACCATGTTCACCATCATCCAGCAGCTGGATTCATACAACGGTGGAATGGCCTTTTGAAAACTCAATTACAATGCCAACTAGGTGGCAATACCTTGAAAGGCTGGGGTAATGTTCCCCAGGAAGCTGCATATGCTCTGAATCAGCATCTGCTGTATGGTCCTGTTTCTCCCATAGCCAGGATCCATGGGTCCAGGAACCAAGGGGTGGAAATGGGAGTGGTACCACTCACTATTACCCCTAGTGATCCACTAGGAAAATTTTTGCTTCCTGTCCCTGCGATCCTGAGCTCTGCTGGCTTACAGATTTTAGTTCCAAAACAGGGAGTGCTTCCATCAGGACAAACAGCAATGATGCCATTGATTTGGAATCTAAGACTGCCACCTGGTCATTTTGGGTTACTTATGCTCCTGGATCAACAAGCCAAGAAGGGGATTACATTATTGTCTGGGGTGATTGACCCACTCTACCAGGGGAAATAGGACTGCAACTACTTTGTAGGTAAAGAGGAGTTTTCTTGGAATATAGGAGATCCCCTAGGGCATCTTTTGGTACTACCATGTCCTGTGATTAAAATCAATGGAAAACTGCAACAACCCAATCCAGGCAGGACTACTAATGGCTCTAAAAATTCAGGAATGAAGGTTTGGGTCGCCCCACCAGGTAATGAACCACTGCCAGCTGAAGTGCTTGTTAAGGGTAAAGGGAACATGGAATGGGTAGTGGAAGAATGTAGTGATAAATATGAACTACGACCACGTGATCAGTTACAGAAATGAGGACTGTAATGCTGCATTGTTCATGTTATGCTATTTAAGTTGTAAGACATCAAGTTTAAGACTGAATATTACCCAAGGATTTGCATCCCATTCTGGAGAGATATAATGTGTTTCCAGTTATATACAGGACAGCTGAGGATTGTTAGGAGAAAGAAAAAATGTGCATTTTATTGTTTTTTATTTAGAAATTAGGTATGATTTAAGGTGGTATGTATAGTTGCCAAGTTGACAAGGGGTGGATTGTCATGGTCAGGTTCATGTGTCAAATTGACCAAGTAGTGGCACCTGTTTGTCTGGTTGGGTAAGTGCTGGCCTGTCTGTGTGATGAGGACATTTCATAGAATTAAATCATGATCATGTCAGCAGCATCCACAGCTGATTCCATTTGTAATCAGCCAAAGGGGAGTGTCTTCTGCTGTGAGTGATGCTCAATCTAATCACTGAAAGCTTTTTAAGGAGGATTCAGAAGAGACAGGCTCTTTTCCTGTTTCAGTTAGCAAGCCTCTCCTGTGGAGTTCATCTAGATCCTCCATTGGAATCATCAGCTTCATAGTCTGCCCTGCGGATTTTGGACTCTGTGTTTCCACGGTCATGTGAAACACTTTTATAAATTTTATATTTGCGAGTGTTTCCTGTTGATTCTGTTTCTCTAGAGAACCTTAACTAATACAGAAGGGTCTGTCACTAATATGAGGTAGGGATATGGAATTATCTGATGTTCTGGAGATGCTGAGCCCATTAGGTTTCAGGACTTATCTGGTTCAGGAACCCATCTGGAGGCTGCCGGTTTGTGGAAAATTACACTAGTGCATGAAACTTTTGTGGAATCTTATATATTGCTCTAGGTGTTCTTTAGGATTGGGTGGAACAGATTTAGTTCAGGTTTGGCAAGTTATGATAGGTAGCAATGTCTAAGTGACGCTTGTGTAAGAACAACCTCCACAGTAGCCTCTCGACACTATTTGGACTCTCTCAGCCACTACCACTTTATTAGTTACACTTCTTTTCCCCTTTTTGGTCAGGATGGAATTGTTGATCCCCTGGGACCAGGGCCATATTCATCCCTGGGAGTCATCTTCCAAATTGGCAGGAAGACTTTCACCCCTGCATGTCGTGTCCCACATAGGGGGAAGGGCAATGATTTCACTTGCAGATTTGGGCTTAGAGAGAGTGAGGCCACATTTGAGCAACAAAAGAGGTCCCCCAGAAGTAACTCTTAGGCATACCTGTAGTTAAGCTGAGCTTCTCTGCCACATACATAAGCTTCACAAGAGTAAGCGTCAAGATCAAAGCCATGGTCTATTGATTTGGGTGTCCTTATAGTCTGACACAGTATCAGGTGATTTCTTGATGGTAAAGTTCAATATTTCCATATTTTCTCTCCCATCCCTCAAAGGACTTTGCTGATACTTTTTTTTTATCTTCTTAATATACTCTGGAATATTTCCAGGCGTTACATTAAGCTAAACAGGATTAAAGGACCTTTTTCTTATTCTGGACTCCCTGTGTTTCAGTTATTCAAATGAGCTATAAAGACAGGTTTAATTAGATTACATGCTACAGAAAATGTTGGTCCCAGACCAAATAAACTTTTCTTCCCTTGGTTTCAAAGTGTATTTGCAGTTCTAAAATATAAATTTTTACCTCTGTGTTCTGAATTACTTTAACCCCAATATGATTGGCTCATTCTTATCTCTAAATATCAGGACACACACACATATATATATATATGGATTTCAAGATATATATATATATCAGCCTCTCCAAATCCAGAAATAATAATTACCCCTCCAGAATAAAAGTGTCTGTGATAAAAGCTTACAATCAAGTCCCCTGTTTTCTTGTATTTTCTAAAGGACATCATATCATTGTTGTTCTTTTGTTTCTGGCTTATTTTGCCTCACCAAACATCCCACACATTCATTCGCATCATTGCTTGCCTCAAAACTTTGTTTCTCTTTTGTAGCAGCAAAACATAGTTCATAGGTATACACCATCATTCATCAATCTACTTCTCAGTCAGTGCATCCTTCAACCACCTGCATTCATCAGGGATCCCGTGCAGCGCCCAAAATCCAGAGTCCATCAACACTGTCAATTTTAGATAAATTCATTGTTCTCAGAAGAAAGAAGACCAATAAATACATCCTTGTTAAACAGAAAATCCAAACTTCCTTTTAACTCTTGTCCCTCCCCCCATTATTTATGTCTGCTGTTGCTGTTGTAGTGTTGATGCTTTCCTTTTAAACATAGCCCCTAGCGTGCAATAGCACTTTTCCCCCTGTACCCTGGATGGGGGAAACACTCTTTGTATGTGAATCATACCTGTGAAGTAGTTCTTGCAAGAACTAATTCATATTTCTAGTGTTAATCAATGGGACACGTAGGTCTATACAATGCCTTTCTATCTTGTCCATCTTTAGTATGGTAATATTACTTATAAACACACTAGAGATCTGCCTTCACTTCTTTTATTCCCTTACATTGGAGTTCAACCCCATTAGTTAACCTTTCACCCATCCCTAGCTTCTATGTACCTCTAAGTCCCCTATATTCTGTATTTACCTCTGAATTTACCTTCACCATGGTCATAAAAGTGGAATCATACAGTATCTATCCCTTTGTGTCTGGCATATTTCACTCAGTCTTATGTCCTCAAGGCTCATGATTCTTGTCATGTGCTTCAGGACATCATTTCGTCTTACTGCTGCATAATGTTCCATCATATGTATATACCACATTTCATTAATCCACTCATCAGTTGAAGGGCATTTGGTTTCTTTCAATCTTTTGCCAATTGTGAAGAATGTTTCTATGAAAATTGATGTTCAAATGTCTGTTTGTTTCATTGCTTTAAGCTCTTCTGGGTATATACCAAGTAGCACCATTGCTGGGTCATAGGGCACCTCGATATTTAATTTCCTAAGGATGGCCAAACAGTCTTCTATAGTTGCTGCACCATTACACATTTCCACTAGCAGTGCATAAATGTCTCAATTTCTCCATATCCTCTCCAACATTTATCATTTCCTGTTTATTTAATAGCAGCCATTCTTACAGATGTGAGGTGCTATCTCATTGAGGTCTTGATCTGCATTTCACTTATAGCTAATATAAAAGAACATCTCTTCATGTGCCTTTGAGCAATCTGTATTTGCTTTTCAAAACAATGCCTATTCATATCTTTAGCCTATTTTATAATTGGGGTGTTTGTTCTTTTGTTGTTGAGTTGTATGATTTCTTTGTGTATTCAGTATATCAAACCTTTGTCCAATATATGACTTCCAAATATTTTCTCCCATTGAATTGAGTGCCTCTTAACCTTTTTGACAAAGTCTTTTGAGGTGCAGAAACATTGATTTTGAGGAGTTCCTATTTATCCATTTTTTGTTTTGTTGCTTGTGCTTTGGGTGTAAAGTTTAGGAAGCTACCTCCTATTACTATGTCTTGAAGAAGTTTCCCTACATTTTCTTCTAGGATCTTTATGGTGCTAGTTCTTATATTTAGGTGCTTGATCCAGTTTGAGTTTATTTTTGTATGGGGTATAAGATACAGGTCATCTTTCACTCTTCTGGCTATTGCTATCCAGTTCTCCATGTCCATTTATTGAAAAGACTGTTTTGTCCCAGTTCAGAGGATTTGGGGTCTTGTCAAAAATCAGTTGACCATAGATTTGGTGGCATATATCTGCACTGTTGATTTGATTCCATTGGTCAATGCTTCTATCTTTGTACCAGTATCATGCTGTTTGATGACTGCGGCTTTATAATATGTTTTAAAGACAGGGAGTGCTAATTCTCCCACTTCATTCTTCTTTTTGTAGAATGCTTTTAGCCATTTGGGGTCTCTTTCCCTTCCAGATGAATTTGGTACCTAGATTTTCCAAATCTTCAAAGGAGGTTGTTGGAATATTGACTTGTTCTGTAGTGAATCTGTAGATTAATTTGGGGAGAATTGACATCCTAAGTATATTTAGCCTTCTTATCCATGAGCAGGGAATGTCTTTCCACTTATTTAGACATTCTTTGATTTCTTTTAGAAATATTATGTGGTTTTCTGTGTACAAGACCTTTATGTCCCTAGTTAAGCTCATTCCTAAGTACTTGATTCTCCTTTTTTTTGCTTGGGTAGGCACCAGGAATCGTACCCAGGTCTCCGGCATGGCAAGCAAGAACTCTGCCACTGAGCCACCATTTCACTGCCCAGTACTTGATTTTTTCAGTTGCTATTCTTACGGAATTTTTTCCTTAACTGACTCCTCAGTTAGGTCATTACTTGTGTATAGAAATGTTACTGGTTTCTGCACATGAATTTTATATCCTGCCACCTTGCTGAATTTATTAGCTCAAGTAACTTTGCTGTAGATTTCTCAGGACTTTCCAAATATAGTATAATGTCATCTGCAAATAATGAAAGTTTTAGTCTTCCTTTCCAATTTGGATGTCTTTCATTTCTTTATCCTCTCTGATTGCTCTAGCTAGAACTTCTAGCACAATGTTGAATAATGGTCGTGACAGTGAGCATCCTTGTCTCATTCCTGATTTTTT
>PVIY010061581.1:0-11185 GCA_004026745.1 Myrmecophaga tridactyla | reverse complement strand
GCCCGCCCTCTGCCCCCCGCAGTGACAACGAGGAGAAGGCCTTTGGGAGCAGCCAGCCCTCCCTCAACGGGGACATCAAGCCGCTGGGCAGCGATGACAGCCTGGCCGACTACGGGGGCAGCGTGGACGTCCAGTTCAATGAGGACGGCTCCTTCATCGGCCAGTACAGCGGCAAGAAGGAGAAGGAGGCTGCGGGAGGCAACGACAGCTCAGGGGCCACCTCCCCCGTCAACCCTGCCGTGGCCCTGGAGTAGGGGGCTGCAGCCAGGCGACCAGGCGGGTGGGGGGGCGTGTCGGCGCACGGCTGGGGGGCGCAGGGGAGCCCAAGGCCGAGACACGCCCCCCTCCCACCCTGACCTTGGGCCTCAGGGCTTTCCCTGCCCTCTGCTCCCCACCCCTCCCCCCGTCCCGGGCTGGTCGGAGGCTTGACTTCAGGGGCCAGGGGAGAGGAGCCCACCGGCCCTGAGACTCTCCTTACCACCCGCTGCTCCTCAGTTTATTGCCAAAACCCAGCTGCACCCCTTCTTGGGCACACACGGCTGTGCCCCAGCTGTGGGGGAGCAGACTCGCCCCCAAGCCAAGGCCCTCGGGCCTTTCCAGCCTGTAACTGTTTGGGCAGAGAGAAGCAATGGTCTGGGGGACCGGAGGGGAGAGGAACTAGGAATGGCGCCCCGAGGCTGTCCTTCTTGACCCCTTATCGGGGACAAGGAGGGTGGGGTCCCCCAGAACCAGGATGGGTGCCTCCCCCCACCACCACCCCACAGCAGCCACTCCCTGGCTGAGGCTCCGGACATGTCTTGGTGTCCCCACCATCTGCTCCTACCTGGAGGGGGTCTGCGCGAGCTGGCCGTGGGCTGCAGGGGAGGCCATCTGGAGAGCCCAGACAGTCCCCGTCCCCCCAACGATGACACGCCATCACCCCCCCTTCCTCTCGCCTCCCCGCCCCATGGCTGGCTTTCAGGTGCATACACACGCTGCCTTCGGTACCCGCCAGACGACGTCTGAGTGGCTTCTGTCACGCCGGGGTGAGAGGCGGCACACCTCCTCCCCACCGCCACCGCTCCCCACGCCCTCCTTTGCGGTTCCGTCCCCCCCCCCAGTTGTCCACTTTCTTGTTCTCAGCAACCCACCCCCCGTCCCCCACCTTGGGAATGTAAATATATCGTGACTTTGAAACTTCGTACCCCTGCCCTTTCCCCATATGCCACTAGTGTGTAGGCAGATGTCTGAGTCTCTAGGTGGTTTCTAGGTTTTATAGCAATTAGCTTTGATGGTCCCATCCCAGGAAATATAAAAACTGACAAAAAAAAATAAAAATTAAAAAAAAGGAAAGATGGGTTCTCCAGCACTGCTGGGCTCCTGCCCCCACAGCCACAGCCTCCCGTATGCCTTTGCTTGGTCTGTCTATGAGCCCGCTACAAAAAAAACAAAAGTATATATATATATGTACATAAATATCAGAATTATAACAAGCAAATAAAATCCTGGAAATGAAATGGAGCCTTTGTCATTTTACCGAGCACTTCTTTCCCCAGTCGGTGCCCCATCTCTGGAGGCTCTGTCACCCCAGGGTGTGGGCAGCACCCACCTGCCTGCTCCGCTCGCTAGCACGGAATCTGGGAACTCTGCCCGCCCTGGGAGAGTTTTTTTGCAGCTTTGGGCATTTACGGCTGAACCTGTGCATGGAGGTGGGCCTCGGGGCGCCTTCCACCCTGGCTGCCTCCTGACACCAAGCCCTCCACTCCTGTCAGGGCTGGGCCCCTCATTCCTGCAGAAGGGCAGGCAGGGGGCCAAAGCGTCAGGAGCCTCTCCCCTGCCTGCCATGCTCTAAACACTCCACGGACACCCGCAAGCAACCAGCTCCTGGCTCGGTGCAAACAGCAGGGTGGGTTCTGGCGCAGGAGCGCGTCCCCTGAAGCACGTCAGTTTGGTGACAACAAACCTCAAGTGGGCCCGCAGGGATGGCTGGCCTTGTGGGTTTCCCCAAAGTGATCCACTCCATGGCCCGGTTCCCAGCCCTCTCCCCTGTCCACTCAGGGCTTGTTTTCTTACTTAATTGAGCAAACGAGAACATCAGAAGAGCATTTCTTTCCATGTGGTCTCACCACCAAGTCTGCCCACCTGTGGCATCTGGCCCCAAGGCTTGGCCCTTCCACTGCCCCCCACCCGCCTACCCATGGACAAGCCCCTGGCACCATCCACAATGCTTTGCTGTCTCCCAATATCTGGTGTCTTGTTCTTAAATAGTAGTAGATTTTTGCCTGGCGGGACATGACAGCTCACCTAAAGCTCCATCTCCCAGCCTCCTTTGCACCCAGGTGAGGCTAGGTAAATAAGTTCTGGCCCATGGAATGTGAATATAAATACAACTTCTGGGTTGTTCTTTAAAGAAGCAAGGTGTGCCTTTCCCTGCCCTTTTCCAGCTCCTCGCCAGCTGGAATGCAAGTGTGATGGTGGGAACGGGAGCAGCCATCCTGGACCACCAAGCAGAAGTTGGGTATGGAGGATGGTGGAGCAACAAAAGGAAAGTCCTGGGTCCTAATGACCGCCATATCTGCCCTGGGCTGCTGCCTGGATTTCTGAGGAAAGTTCTTTACCGAGGTTCAGCATGCATGAAATGGAGGGCATAAATTTCAAGTGGAAAGTCAATTAATGTTTTACTTATGTATACACCCATACAAACCACACTTCTGATCAAGCTATAAACCGTTTGCATCACTGCAGAAAGCTCCTTTATGCCTCTACCCAGTCGATACTCTCTTCCAGAGATAACCCCTCTTCCGACTTCCATCACTGTAGCTACATTTCACCTGTTCCTAAAATTGGGCGCAAGGATGCCTATCGTTCCCAGCCTTGTGTGTCTGTCTTCTTTCTCTCAGCGCGTCTGTGAGATTCACCCATGCTGTGTTGGTGTCAGTTCTCCACTCCTTGTCATTGCTGAGTGATATTCTCTTGGGTGGATTCATCACAATTTCCTTAGCCATTCTCCTGTTGGTGGACATTCAGATTCTTTCCAGGTTCGGCTGTTATGATTAAATAGATCTATGTACTCCTGTCCCATGGATATATACTCTGGGAGGTATAGAGAGAGTAAAGTGCCAGTTATTAAGCTACTGTCTCTCGGGTCAAAATCCACCCTACTGTAGGGCGGGCCACGGTGGCTCAGCAGGTAAGAATGCTTGCCTGCCATGCCCAAGGACCCGGGTTCGATTCCCGGTGCCTGTCCATGTTAAAAAAAAAAAAATCCACCCTACTGTAGACTCTGCCGCATGATGCTGGAGCGGGGACTCTGCCAATGATGTTTCTGCTTTGTCCACTGCCTCCCCAGCATTGTCCCAGTAAGGCTTCCTCCCCTCAGCACCAAGCACTGCACTTCCATGGTGTCGGCTGAACCCAATTTTTAGATTTTCCAACACTTCCCAAACCAGCTTCATTGCATCCTGCCTCAGCGACACCAGCACCAGGCAACTGGCTTCCCCTCCTTAGGGATCTGGGTTCCAGCACCAGCCGGGCACTGTCCCCACCTCAGATATTAAAGTTTCAGCCCATGAAGCCCCTCCTCTAAGTTTCTAAATTTGTGATCATCTTAGAGTTCTCTTTTTAGCCCTTCAGTTCCCTAGTTATCAATTTCCCACTAAGTCAACAATTGTTTATGTTAAATTTTCTTTGATGAAAAAATTGCTTCCAACTAGGTGATGATATTGTGAATTACTGATTATGTATGTTGTTTTATTTTGTTTCTTATTTTTTAATTAATAAATAAATTTTTAAAAAAAGTGATGTAATGGAGAGGCTGGAGGGAACTGCCTGAAAATGTAGAGCTGTGTTCCAGGAGCCATGCTTCTTGATAATGATTGTATAGTGACATAGCTTTCACAATGTGACTGTGTGATTGTGAAAACCTTGTGTCTGATGCTCCTTTTATCTACCTTGTCAACAGACCAGTAGAACGTATGGAATAAAAATAAATAATAGGGGGAACAAATGTTAAAATAAATTTAGTTTGAAATGCTAGTGATCAATGAAAGGGAGGGGTAAGGGGTATAGTATGTAAAAATTTTTTTTCTGTTTTTGTTTTATTTCTCTGTTGTCTTTTTATTTCTTTTTCTGAATTGATGCAAATGTTCTGGGAAATGATCATGATGATGAATATGCAACTATGTGATGATATTGTGAATTGTTGAGTGTATGTGTTGGGAATGTTTGTGTTTCTTTCTTGTAATTTTTTTTAATTAATAAAAAATTTAAAAAAAAAATTGCTTCCATGCGGGCCGGGCGGGGTCTCCCGGAGGGGCGAGGGGCCCAAGCGCGCGGCGGCGGGCGAGCGACAGAGGCGGCATCATGTCCTCGGAAGTGGCCGCGCTGTCCCCGCATGCCGCCCGAGCACCGCGCCTTCGGCAGCCCCTTCGGCCTGGAGGAGCCCCAGTGGGTCCGGGACGAGGAGTGTCCCACATGTATATGCAGTGTGACACCAAGTTTGACTTTCTCACCAGAAAGCGCCACCGCCGCCGGTGCGGGAGGTGCCTCTGTGCCAGGTACTGCAGCCAGAAGTTGCCGCCGCCGCGCATGTGCTTCGTGGACCCGGTGCGGCGCTGCTCCCGGCGCGGCCTCGGAAGGAGGCCGAGTTCTACACTAAGCACCTCAGGGTGCTGCTGAACAGAGCCATTTTCCTTGTGACTTTGGGAAAATCAGAGAAATCTGCAACGATGGTCTGTCGTCATTCCAGCAATCGGCGATACTTGGTTCTGGATGGACACAGCCACCGTGAAATTGGAGTTGTACGTATTTCAACCGTACAGATTCTCACAGAGGGACTCCCCTCTGGAGAACAAGACATTCACACTTACACCTGCCTCCTGGAGAGCCCACCTGCCTCGGAAGGAGGCCACACGCGGGCTCCGGTCTGCTCCTGCAGTAGGCAGTGCCGGGGCAGAGGGCTTGGCCCGGCTGAAGCCGCCGGCTGGGGAAGACGCCAATGCTAGCAAGAGGCAGTGGTCGGCGTGGCTGGCGGCCGTGCACAAGGCCGCCAAGCTCCTCTATGAGTCACGGGACCAGTAACTCCATGTAGGAGCCAGCCTGAGCCCGGGGGGACCGGCAGCAGCTCCTCCTGCACTGGGAGGCACAGCGGAAGCCCCCAGAGCAGCAGCGTGTTGGCTCACCCAGGGCAGCACGCCCAGCTCAGCAGTGCTGGGAACTGCTTTGCAGTTTAGAATCCTTGTGTTACCTTGTGGTCCTTGATGGGGCTGGGAGACTGAGGTACACCACTGCCCAACTATTTCCAGCATAGTCAAGGCCATGTTTTTATGATTCCCAGGTTTACTAGAAGGTTCTGACCCATCAGTGCTCGTTACATTGACTCTTCCACAGAGACCATCTGGGTAGTGGTAACACAGGCCTCCGCTTGTACTGGGCTCCATTCAGTGTTAAATTGCTGGTTTACAAAGTCTGCCTTAGCCTGTTTATAGACTGTCCATTTACCATATCACTAATCTTGGGCCAGGAACAAATGTTTGATATTCTGCTGAGTAAAAGGAGCTAGCTTTGTGTTTTGCACTTTTCACTTAATATTTCTCTTTATTAAATGTACAGCAATTTGTATATAAAGCTTATGATTAAAACCTATTTTGAAAAAAAAAATTGTTTCCACCTCCTGATTAGATCCAGATCGATGCAGAAATTGGTACAGGGAATGGTTTGTTTGCATCCTTGGGTTTGAAAGCCGTGTTGCGCTCCTGGCTGCTGGGAAAAGGGCTGCTGACAATGGCACTGCGATCATCTGTGGCTGAGTGAAACAAGTGCCCCAGTGGCTGCTGCACTTCATCATTCTGGCTCCAAGGACTGAGATGTGGGGTGGATTTTTCTGAGTGCACTTGAGCATTTACAAAAAGAAAAGGAAGAACGTAAAGCACTCAGGTCCTAAAACCGGCTCAATTTGTGGTCAGAGAACCATAGACCTTCCATGGCAGTCTTAAAAGAAGCTTTTATTTCCTATAAAAAATAAAATAAAAAGCTTCTTTTCTTTTCACCACTGTGAAAAGGGCTGATAGTGGTGAAAAATCGAACACAAACCTGAGTCGTACCGGTTGCAGAAGTACAATGCCAGTTGAATTTACAGCGTCGCCAAGTTTCTCATGTGAATTTAGGGACATTGATTGGGAGGGAGTGGGACCATGAAACCTGGAATTGGGGCATCAGATTGGATTCAGAATCCCCCAGTGATTCTGAGCCTCCCTGCCGGTGGCAGCAGCCTGCCCTCCCATATCTAGGAGACTAGTGTCCCCTTGCTTGCCAATCTCTCTAATAACTTCTCCTGGGATAAGGGGACACCTGTTCTACTCAAGATCCACTGCAATCAATTCATAAATAGGGTCAAATGTCAGCATGCTCCAAGGGGACAGATGCAAAGTCTGACCCAGGAGTAAACAGCTTGTATACCAAAACAATTGGAAGATTTTGCTAATAAATATTGGCAGAAACTGTGAGACTATGTGTGGGAGTCATTCTAAGGCTGTTATACTGAGGAGGATGGAATATAACACTGGATTGTCCAAATTTTATTGGTCTGGGTGCATTTACTTGAGACTCTAGAATGCTAGCCCATGAAACTGGAACCGATTCTTAACAGTTTACTTGATTAGTTGACACAAACTTGAACTCAACTAGAGCTTAAATTCATTGATATTGAGATGACAGAACAACCTTGGCATGATGTAGAGGAAGGAATCCAAAAGAATAAGGAAGTAAAACATCTGTGGTGGACTGATCATATGAAACCTGCACACAAGCCCCCCAACTATATTCCATGAGAAGACCCAAAAGACACCATCTTCATGATGACGTTGAGGAATGCTTTAGAGATGGGAGCTTTTCCTCTGCAGGCCAGGCCTGATGAGATATGCTGCCATTGCTATAAAGTCCCTGATTTCAAGGTAGGACCATGTTCTAGTTTGCTAGCTTGATTCAGGGAGGCCGATGAAGTTCAGGGTCTCTCTCTCAAGTGGAAAGGCACATGGCAAACAGTCAGGGCTTCTCTCTCGCCTGGAAGGGCACATGGTGAACATGGCATCATCTGCTAGCTTTCTCTCCTGGCTTCCTGTTTCATGAAGCTCCCTGAGAGGCATTTTCCTTCTTCATTTTCAAAGGTTACTGGCTGGTGGACTCTCTGATTCTCTTGCCTACATTGTTCTATCTCAGAATCTCTCCCATTCTCGAAAATGTTTCCTTTTTTATAGGATTCCAGAAACTAATCAAGACCTACCCGAATGGGTGGAGACAACCCATTAGGTTTCAACCTAATCCAGTTTAACAATCACTCTTGATTGTGTCACATCTCCAGGGAGATGATCTAATTACAGTTTCAAACATAACTGAATAGGGATTAGAAGAAACGGCTACCTTTACAAAATGGGATTAGGATTAAAACATGGCTTTTCTAGGGTACAGACATCCTTTCAAACCAGCAGAGACCATTTACCATACTGGGCAATAGGGACAAAGTGGTCACCAGAACATTTTGACCCACAGGGAATTTTAGCATTGACCAACTGATCTCTATTTTCCTAGGAATGAATTAGATGGGCAGCTTATGGAAATGCACTTGATCTATATAACAGGAAAAACTCCAGATTTGGAGGCCAAAAATCACCCTGTTTCCACACCTAAGACACTTCACAGACCTAGACCCCTGAACTGAAAGGGAAGTTGGATTTCATTGAAGAAGAACCTTGCAACACGGCCACAAGTATATTCCACAAATCTTCATCCGAGCCTTTCCCAAAGGGACCCACAGCAACTTATTGGAATAACTATGCTTTGGGGAAAGGAAAATACTCAGAGCTTTTGGGGATTACTAGACATGCTCTGAAATTGACACTGTTTTCTAACAACACAAAATGTCATTCTGGCCCACTAAAGTGGGAACATATGGTGATCAAGGGATAGATGGAGTCCAAGTTTGAATTATGGTAGGTCAGTAGATTCCTGGACACATCCTCTGGTTATTTAGCCAGTTCTTGATTGTGTAATTTGAATAGACATAGTTGATAACTCTCAAAATCCCCACATTGGCTCTGTGAACTGGAGTAAAAGCTTTTGCGGTAGGAAACGGAAAGCCCTGGCATTTTCTCACCCTACAAGGCTAGCAGACCAAAAGTAACACACTGTATTTCCAACTATCAAAGACTTGAAGGTTGCAATTGCAGTGATCTCCCTTACATCCTCATCGAACTCATCTATTTGGCCCTGGGTAGAAGGTGGGTGGATCTTGGAGAATAATTGTAGATTAAGATCAATTTAATCAGATAGTGACCCCAATTGTACCTGCTGTTCCAGATATAGAATCTTTATTGGAGCAAGTCATCACAGCCCCTGGCACCTGGTGCACAGCTCTTGACCTGTCAAATACTTCTGCTCCATACCAATTTGCAAGGACCATCAGAAGCACTTTGCTTTACCTGGCAGAACCAACAGTATACCTCCATGGTATGGCCTAAAGGCTGTGCCATCTCTCCCCCTGGCTGACATAATATAGTACTTAGAGATTTTGATTGTCTTGACATTCCACACAGCATCATACTGATACACTACACTGATGACATCATCCTGGCTGGATCTTATGAGCAAGGATGGAAAGTGCTTTAGATGCCTTAGGAAGACACACGCAAACCAGAGTGTGGGAGATATTCCCCATGAACATTCATGGGCCAGCAACTTCAGTGAAATTTCTAGAAGTTCAATGGTCTAAAGCATGGACAATGGAATTATTGTTCAGACCTCCAGGGTTTTGTAGAAAATCCATGCCCTTCTCTTCCAATAACTACTCTAATTTTGAGAATATATATGCACGTGTTTTTAACTTCTTTTCTGCTGCCTCCTCCTTTCTACTTATACTTTATATAACATTTGTTTTGATGGTTCACTTTACAGTTTAGCCTCTAAGTCACAGAATAATCAAATGGGACTGTAGCTTGTTTGAAGGAGAAATGAGTCTCAACAACATTGTACTAATCTGAGTTTATTCTGGAGACCGCTGGGAACTTGTGTCTCTCCATCTTTGTACAAAGGCTATTTACATCTCGTTGGGCAGAAACATAAAGTTGCCACCTTCCTGATGGAAGTTCAAATATAGGTAAAAGGCTTTGTATTGCTGCTGAGAAGCCAAAGTTGGCAGGGCAGGGCGGGGTGCAGCTATGCTTCTATACTCTGATTTGTAACTCTGGGGCTGGAACTCTCCAACCTCATTCCTTGCCATCTGGCTGTCTGTTAGGGTCCACTACTAGGGACACTAAAAGGAGAGTAGAAGGCTGGAGGAGAGAAGAGCCTTGCTCCTTCTTGTTTGCTTTCTGTTCCTGTAACTGCTACCCTGCGGTGACCCTTCACCTAGCAACAAGAGGTTTTTATTTTCCCAGTCTCCAGCTCATTTTGACATTCTCAGAACCAGTCAAGTGATACCTCCTCCTCAGAAGCCTGAGTCCCATGTCCATACAGCACCTCATCCAAGTTTCTGCAAGACCAGCCGCAGTCATTTACATTCTCTCCTAGGAGGTCTGGTTTCTAACTGCAGGGCTCCTCCTCCGAGCTGGTAAGCACTGATAACCAAACCACTTCCTTTTGTTCCCCCTAGGCTTCAAGGTGGTAGCTGCTTCCTGCAGTTATGACCTCTGTTTTTATCTCAGTTCCTCTTTTTACATTCAGTCTCCCAATGCTTGTTTGGCCAATTCTCTCTATTAAATTCTCACTGTTGAAACACCTTGTGTAGTTTCTGTATTCCTGGCTGGACCCTGACCTGCAGAATACTGTAACAGAAGAATGGGAAAAGTGTATGAATAGGGAATTTACTGGAGAAAAACTCCAAATACTGAGAAGCATAGAAGGTGATGCACAAACCTCTTGTTTATCAGATAAATGCAAGTTACAACAACAGTGAGATAACACTTCATACCCATTTGTTCTAGTATGCTAGCTGTTGGAATGCAATATACCAGAAATGGAATGGCTTTTAAAAAGCAAGTTTACATGTTCTAAGGCCAATTGAAATGTCCCAATTGAAGCAAGTCTATAAAAATGTCCAAATTAAGGCATCAATAAGAGGTTACCTTCACTCAAGGAAAGCCAATGACATTCAGGGTTTCTCTCTCAACTGGAAAGGTACATGGAAAACATGGCAACGTCTGCTAGCCTTCTCTCCAGGCTTCTGGTTTCCTGAGGCTCCCCCGGGGGTGTTTTCCTTCTTCATCTCCAAAGGTGTCTGGTTGTGTGGGATCTGTCTGTTCTCTCCAGAATGGTTCGCTCTTAAAGGGAACTGTTGAATGGGTGGAGTCACATCTCCATGGAAACAATCAAAAACCTCCCACCCAGCCGTTTTTCCTTTTCTCTCCTTAGTGACTGCTCTCGCTACTGTGGAAGATGCAGCTCAAACCGTTGGAAATTAACCCGGAGATGCTGAACAAAGTGCTGGTCCGGCTGGGGGTCGCCGGCCACTGGCGCTTCGTGGACGTGCTGGGACTAGAGGAGGACGCTCTGGGCTCGGTACCAGCGCCTGCCTGCGCGCTGCTCCTCCTGTTTCCCCTCACCGCCCAGCATGAGAACTTCAGGAAAAAACAGATTGAGGAACTGAAGGGACAAGAAGTTAGTCCTAAAGTATACTTCATGAAGCAGACCATCGGGAATTCCTGTGGTACAATCGGACTTATACATGCAGTGGCCAATAATCAGGACAAACTGGACTTTGAGGATGGGTCAGTCCTGAAACAGTTTCTTTCTGAAACGGAGAAGATGTCACCTGAAGACCGAGCAAAATGCTTTGAAAAGAATGAGGCCATTCAGGCAGCCCATGATGCTGTAGCACAGGAAGGCCAATGTCGGGTAGATGATAAAGTGAACTTCCATTTTATTCTGTTTAACAACGTGGATGGCCACCTCTATGAACTTGATGGACGAATGCCTTTCCCAGTGAACCATGGCACCAGTTCAGAGGACTCACTATTGCAGGACGCTGCCAAGGTGTGCAGAGAATTCACTGAGCGTGAGCAAGGAGAAGTCCGCTTTTCCGCTGTGGCCCTCTCCAAGGCAGCCTAATGCCCCACGGAGGAACTTACCTTTTTCTTCCCTCTTCCCTTCAACATGATAACGCACACCTATCAATGCAGTCAAATGCTGTTCTCCTTCTGTTCTGCAGAAATGCTCT